>JARKHS020023417.1:107500-244735 GCA_030143305.2 Amblyomma americanum | reverse complement strand
CTCAACAAAAACAAAACACAAATGAAAAACAAAACCTTAAAAAGAATGGAAATAAGATAGAAAGTAAAAACAGGAAATAAAAAATTCAAAGCAATAATAATAATAAAAATAGAAAATTAAAATTCCGAAAATTCACAACAGAAACAAAAATTTAAAGTACAACGTGTACTCCCTTCTTGAAAAAAAACCTGCGTTCAAGTAAGTTCGATGCATTCGCATTCCTGAACGTAAGCAGACTTAAGGGCCTATAGAAATGTTTTATGTTGACACTGACCTTCCCGGCCTTTTCGAACATTGCTATCGGCAACAAGTGGATCGCTGTCGCAACGGACTATGCGACTCGGAACGCCATCACATATGACTTGCCGACAAGCAGCGCTGCGGATTTCGCTTATTCTCTCTTGCAAACTCTCATTATTTAGAATAGAGCTCCTCGCCAACTACTCACCGACCGCGGATGTACTTTCTCCCTGTCCAGAGTTGTTGATGGCATCCTCCATTCATGTTCCAGGCAGCACAAGCTCACAACAGCGCATCACCCACAAACTAATGGGCTTACCGAGCGGCTCAATCGAAATTTGATCGACATGTTATCTATATATGTCTTCCCAGACCACCAAGATTCGTCGGCTCCAAACTTCTCAAGCACCCCAGAAGTACGCCTACGATCACCGCACCGTGAAGTCAACAACGAATTCGGGTCACTCGTCCTTCTGTGGTCGCCTTCGCGCCGCGTCGGTCTCTCCGAGAAACTTCTTTCCCAGGGAACTACAACGGTCCTTAGCGTGAGGTGCGCAAAGTGACTGACGTCAAAAAGGAAATCGTTCCTCATGCGTCCTGCGCTATCGTCCGCTTGCTCTGTCACCGACATCGTCCACGTCAGCCTCCCTGAACCTACCACGCCGCTCACAGTTCAGCACCATAACGCGGGTATGGCGCTTCTGTCGGCCCTGTCATGCTGCTCGCTGCTATCGCGGCGGCCGTTATATTTCTTTCTGTAAATACTTGTAAATATATTCTTCCCCGCTACAATACAATTATGACCATATTGATAGCAATGGTCTACCATTATGATAAGGGGCAATATCTTGCTTTTAAAGTTCCTCTTGCGGTCGCACCGAGAGTTCCAGTCGGGCGTAGAGAAACATTGAGGTGCATTTTTAAAATATAAACATCTGAAAACTAAAAGCGGCCTAGGTGGAATCTGCGGATATGTTGATTCTTACACTGCACTTAACGATGTGCGAAAAATTGCGTTCAAAAATGACTTCAGGTTGAAAAATGCTCTTGTCGAGAATATCTGGGTATGAGACTGCGCAGGGTTACAGATGTCCTGCGCCTTTCACAAGGGTGTCAAAGAAGGGGCTATAACTACTGCACCTGCAATATGATGCAACATGTTCTCAGGCTTCTTAACACTGAAATGCAGAAAAAAATGTTTTTAATGCATAACAATTAAGAAAAAATAATTTTATCTCGTCAAAAGCAGATTTTGTTCATTCGTGTTTCTTTTTATTTTCTCGATTACACCTTGCTGCTCTTCAGACATAAAAACTTGAACTTATGTATAACAAAGGAATAACTGGGGCTAGTTGGTACATTCTTTGCATGAAAAACAGAGCAGCAGACGGGACCAAGAAAATAAAAGAAGGCACGAACAGCCCGTGTTCGTGCCTTCTGCAGGGAGCCAAAACAAACTCTGCTTAGCGATTATTGCACTCCACCTGGCCAGTTCGTTCGTGGGCAAGCAGTCTCTCCGAATGCATGATGACGAGGACGCTGATATATACTTTCTCTGCCCAAGAGCTGCAATCACGCTGTGGTTTCACTTAACATTGCGGTTATTTTCCGCACGTGTCACACCAGGACCTACTGTACCACATCCTAGGAAGGAGTCCGCTAAAATGACGCTCTTACATTTATAAAGTTTGAAACCCGCCTAACAGCCACCTGAAAGTATAAGCTGGCGAATAGTTTGCCCTCAACACCGGCTGTGGCCATGCGTCGGGGTTTCCTGCTGGTCCTCCTCGATCTGGCAGTATCTCCTTTCCATGATTGACTCTTGGAAACCAGCCAATAATGATCCGACGGGAAATTAAAGCAGAGGCGAAAGTAGGCGCACCCCATATCTTTCATTTAATCTTTATTCATTCCATCGTCCATTTGCATGTTATTTTTATTCCCACAGTCAATGTGTGTATGCGTATAAGGGGTGTTGCCAAGCAAGGTTACTTAGGTATTCATCATAAGAGTTGAGGAGAAAACATTATGCAGAATTTTGCAGCAATCTCTTATTTGTTGTTTGGCGGAATTGCAAAGCATAATCGAGTACCTGGGCAGGTAAACCAGAACGGTGGTTCTAAATATGAAATAAAACAAATGCTTAGGACAGGCAGGGAAGCATTGGAAGTGGCAAGGAGGTATATATATATACACTCGAAAAAGGCTGGTCCTCCAGCCGAAACGTCGTGAATTAAATCCTGTGATGTTTTCTTCAATTTTTGGTGATTTTATATTATATTGACCAAATCAGCTGCCAGAAATCGCTTTTGGTATATATATATATATATATATATATGTATATATATATATATATATATATATATATATATATATATATATATATATATATATGTGTGTGTGTGTGTGTGTGTGTGTGTGTGTGTGTGTGGGTGTGTGTGTGTGTGTGTGTGTGTGTGTGTGTGTGTGTGTGGTTAAGGAAATATATATACACACACTTAGTGCAGATAGTAACCGCGACCATTACCGCGCTATGGAGCATGCTGTCTTGTACATATTTGGCCGGCATTCTCAGGTTGTCAATAGCAGTTTATAAATATCCCTTAAAACGTAACTGCCCAAATCTTAAAATTCCTACAGATTTAAAACGTGGTAGTAACTTGGCACTTTCCTTTAAAATACTTTAAGATAATCTTTCTTAAAGTATAGATAATCTTTAGATAATCTTTTTTTAAAGAACGCCTGCGTGAATCGTCGCTTATTTGTTCCTATTATTTAAAGTCCTTTGATCCGGGGCTGTTTTCTGCGTGGTTGATTTTGCTCCATAGCTGTACTGCATTCAAAAGAATCCTTCTGGCTATCGGTCCACACAATTCTTGTGCACTTTTCTGACATTCTGTCGATAATTAAGCAAAGAAAGAACAACCGCGTCTTAAGGTACTAACTTATGGGCCAGAAACGAGGAGGCCACCGAAGATGGATGCACGAACATTCAGAACAGCGCAGAGAGGAGGTAAAAAAAATTACGGCTGTAAGTAAAGAGAAAGCAAGACGAGATAATGGGTCAGAAAACAAAGCCCATTTAATGATATCCTAGTAAGAATCAAGCAGAAGAAATGGGGATTGGCAGAGTGTGTAATGCGAAGGCAAGACAAACGATGGTCCTTAAAGGGACGAAGTGGACTGCAAGACGGAAACCGTAGCAGGAGTCGTCATAGAGCCAGGTTGGTGGATGCGAGTAGGAAATTTTAAGGGATGAGGTTCCTGCACATGGCACACGGAAAGGTTAATCGGAGCGATATGAGAGGTGCCGTTGTCCTCCAGTCGTTGATGTTTAGCTTATGATTATAAGTATATTATAACATTGGTGTACAGTGGACAAAACTGTGATGTAATCAAAATATTTTAGTCATCAATCAATAGTGCCATGAATTTGATGAACTCATCCGTAGTACAACCTGCCTCCCCCTGTTTTCTTCAGCTATCAGATAGGTATTCGCTTAATTTCTTCTGACCTACCCCTAGAAATAAGAGCCAGCTATAAAATCTCGAGTGGTGTAAAATAGTCAGCGCACCATACCTCCACCACGCCTGTGCCAAAAACAGCACTACTTGTTACACAGACGTAGTCGCTGTGAAAGGAAGCAGGTGTGTATTAGGCGATTTACTTGGTAATGTGTCCACGTCTGCCTGCTATAAACTGCAGCACCTCAGTTTCAGTGCAGCTTATATCGTAGTTCCAGTACAGTGCAATCAGACGCGAAACACAAGAAATACCAATCAATCCTGCTTCCGTCACATCTCACCATTCAACTTTCTCCCCTAAATCGACTGGCGGCCTGCCTGTACAGACACACACGATATAATATTGTGTCCCACATTCACAGAGCTTAGAGACGTATAAAACAAGTTATCTACGCCCCACGATCAACATCCTGTGCATTCTTATCACTGTCGGTTGCAAAGAACTAATCGACAACGGCCGGTGGCCCGAAGAATATGACCCTCACGTATAGCGAAGTCCTCCAAGGACCCAGCTGAAGACCACCCTCGGAGACCGGTGACTATTACTATGCGTATTGCACGGTTTTCTCGGGACTTGCTTTGAAGGAGTATGTTTTGTCGATGCACAAAAATCCAGTTCCCTCTCATGGGTCACTGCATGCGCGATGTCCAGCTTACGCTTGGTATTCACCGCTACAAATACGGTTGCCAAAGCCCCGACAGCAACTGTACATTGCAGGCCTACTAAAATTGATACCACCCGCGCTTGACATTTATAAAAATTTCTACCTCAAGCCGGCATATTTCCCAGACACACTGACAAGCGTTCCTTATGAACCTTTAAGTTTAAAATCCATAATATATAACAGCGTATATGCCTGTTCAGAAGTGTGCGCATTTTAATGCTTGAATTTTTAATTGGCCATATAGTAAGAATCAGCTTACCTTATTACTTCAATTTTTCCTAGATGATGGTGGCATATCCATTTTTCGCAAGGATTTGACAAGGTATGAGTTCCCTTCACGTACCTTTTCAGGTATATACACACATCTAGGATGAGTTAGACAAAAAAAAACTTTAATACTAACCTACAATAAACGCCGAGAGGCGCTGCTCTCAGGTTGACGGTGGTCTTTAACACCTAATTGGTCGTTTTATTTCGGTTATATTGGCAAATATGCTAAGTGGTCTCTGCAAAGCAGTGTAAAGCGTGGCTAGACCACCCATGCCGTCCCTTCATGTATCAATAGACCCCTACTTTTCCCTTCCTTAACAACCCAATTCCCCAAAAAACGGTATTAAGCCTCCCATTCTAAATGAACAGCTCATTCATTCATTTTCGTTATAAAACTCGTCGCAATGGTGTTCGGCTGGTGATGGAAGCGTCGCAGCTTCGATCCCGCCCACGGCGGCCTTGTTTCATGGAGGCGAAATACACGTCCGTGTTCTGTGCGTTGTTAGCGCATAGAAACAACTCCAGGTGTGTAATTACCCCTGAGAAATGCACTACGGAGTCCCGATAGCCCATTTGTCGTTTCTGGACATTAAACATCGCAACTTTTTAATTAGCGTCATAGCGTTAGAGATCTCATCAAAGAAAAAAAGCCTGGTGGCGTCCTCTGTCATCAGTCCTAAAATTTACTGACTGACGGAGTGTCACATTACGAGACCGCGTGACATGACCGAACGTTATTGGTGCAAGGGGTGTGTGCCGTCATCACACTACGTGACGAAACCTAGTTGGCTTGTGCGCTGGTCACGTGACATGGCATAGCACGGGGGCAGGCCCGGCATTAGCTGGCAGGTGTACTTGGTTGTGTGTAGACCGACATGCCTATACAGCTCTGCCGGTCAGAGTACAATGGAGTTGGAATCAATATCGCATGTGTCCTACCGTTGTGGAAGATCCCCGCAAGTGGAAAGGGTGATCACGGAAGAATGTCGCTGAAGATGGAGCATCGGCGGCTACAGAGGCTCAGATATCCCGTGAACACAATTGATGAACGAGGAGAAGTATGCCGAGAGGACCGAATACTTTAATGGTATCGCATTCAAAACACGTTATGTAGATAAGTATTATACGGGTATAACTCTATCTTACCTGCTAATAATACAACGGAGCCCTTCACTACGGTTTTCCTGATAGCCTGAGTCGCTCTGGGACGTTAAACTTCCATAAATCAAACCAAACTATTCAGCTTTGGCTGTAAGCATGCATCATATTTTAACCAATTTTTAAAATAATGCTATAATTTTTTCTTTATTTATGGAATTCATTGTATTTTATACATCAAAGACAAGAAAGGTTTGTGGGCATGATGATGCAAATGAGTGGTGCTTGTAAGCCGAATTTTTGACGCGAGATTCAATGCCTTCCTGCAAACGAATGCATACACCCGCTCCTTAAATGAAGCCATGTCTCCTATTATTCTCATGCAATATCCGGTGACATCTTTTTTAAGGATGAGGAGGATGTCCCTACATTTTAGGCATAAATTAATAATCTTCATTGATAATGTGATGGCCGTGGAAAAAGGGACAGGCAATAAGGAACCGCCAAGCGCTCTGTATGAAGGGTAGTGGCGGTGGGAAGCAGGAAAATTACGCGCTATAGTCCACTGAAAGAGGCTTTGCTCCATGTGTGAAGCAGGGAAGGTAATTAGGGCATGCGGCATCTGATCAAAATTGAAGCAGGCTATCCTGGCAGGATAGTAAGGTTTTGGTTTATATTTTGCCATGGGGCTGTGCACTCCCGCCGTACTAACGGCACTGTTTACGATGCGGGCATTCACGGATGCCCTATCTTCAAAGCTTTATAGTGGACATTGATGCTTATAGACACTAAAATTAGCCGCCCTCTGGGAGCGGTGGGTACAACAATAAATTGCCGGTGCTTGAGAAAACGTATTGCACCGTACCAGGTGTTCCAGAGTTACAGTATAAATCATAGATGCTGAATGTGTGGAATGCTTTTTAAATGCTCTCTTAATACCTAAGTGGTAGTGTCTATTATTGAAAAGTTGGTGTGATAGTTTTTTACAAGTGAAGCTTGCGTCTTCATTTTCCTATTTATGTGGTTGTTCAGTTGAATAATGGATGACATTTACGCGTTGCTCCCTCCTTCATGTAAGCCGTATTGCTTGTTGAGTTGGAGAATATAACGAACGCTTTGAACACATATAAGGCCATTCTCTATTTTTCCTTCTAATGCATGACATTGAAGTAGACCTGTTAATGAATTAGATGTACAAGGTGCACCCGCCGGCGCCTTTCATTCGGACAAGTATGACTCTACTCTTACTGTACTAAAGGCGCAAAAACAAAAGAACACAAGACAGAGGCTTCGCACCTCAGGGCCAGGGTCTCTAATCAGGCGGCTAAGTACGTGAAAAACAGAACAATACAGGCAGAAGGCCAATCTTGAGATGCGCGGCTAAGCTGTTAAGGAGAATGAGAATATTGCAATTAGGCTTCGACACCCACCGCTGACCTAGGGCTTGTCTGACTAACACAAACTGGGCATGCAAGCTCTTCATCACCATCGAGGCAGGCGCGACTCATCCCCAGTTGTTCTTGTAAAATCCTGCAAGGTCTGTCTGATAGGAGTGTTCTGCGGCAAAAGGGAGAATGGGTTCACTTTCTCGCCAGAATAAGAGTAGGTGGCTCTCTAAAGCTAGCCTGAACTTAGGAAACAGAGAATGTCTCTCCGCAGTGCGAACCAAGGAAAATAAACTTTAGTCTGTGACCACAGAGAAGTAGTACAGTTAGTATAAAGGGCAAAAATGCAGACATCACCAACATTATCAGCTCGGCACAACTAATGGATGCAGTCGCATAAACCATGGGCTCAACTGATGTGAATGGCATTCCTTCAGTTTCACCGCTGATCTCTTGTGACGGGCGTAGAGGTATATACATCGCTATATTTGTCGCTGACAAAGAAAGGATCAGCTTCTGGAACCTGAGAAGGAGCTTACATAACGTGAATCCAGTGCAATGAACTGTCCGTGGATGACGAATACTTTACGAGTTTTCGCGCCTGACCATTTACAGTAGGGTTATATAACGTTCAACGCCACGGGCTCTTTCTAAGTATTACTATATGACCCTAGACATCAAGAAAATAACCAAATAACCAAGTCATCTATATTTGGTTTTTCAGGTGTCATTAGTTTTGTTTGGAGCCTAAATTCCTCCCGATTTTTCATGTCAGTACAAAAAATACCTGGCCGGAAAAGGCATGAAATAAAAATAATTGACAGTTCGGCATTATGAATTGTAATTTAATTACAGTGGAACATTGCCGTGTGATACGTTCTTGAATTCCTGAAGTGTAAATTTTATTTCTGAAAAAAAAGTTTTACGAGGGAACTGCAAAATATATTAGTGTTCGTATCTTTGGAAGCCCAAATTAGTAATGCCAGCCACTTGTGGCGACCAGGAAATAGGAGTGCTCGCAAAAAAATTATACCATATCAATGTTAATATTCATCGTTTAGCTCTGTTTGCCCTCGTGGCATCAATTGTCGCCACTAGTTAAAATCCACCTTGGCGCTAGAAAACGAAACCAAAACCGCCCATTTATTCCAGAGATGACCTTCAGGAATGTCTACTGCCATTGACTTGAGTGACCGTGCCCTGTTTTAACGCTAAAGGGGTCGGTAGTTTCGGATTCTGCTGCGCAGACGCGTGCGCGTATGGGCTCTGGCCGTTCATCTTATTTTGACCGAATTTTGACCTTCCGCCGAATTTTATTGTTTCTTTCGAAGTTCCTGAAGGTACCCGGCACCTGCCCAGCATATTTTCGGGACCGGCACTTCGTTTCTGAGACCTGCATGGACACTTGTTTCCACCGAGCCCAGCGCCAGCCTCACTAATCCTACCGCCGCTGGCGTTAGGCTCCACTTCGCAGTCGGGCCCAGTGCTTTGGCAAGCATGGACGTCGCCACCTTGGAGAGAGAGTATGTAGCCCCTAAAGAGTATATACCCACGGACTGGACCTACGTAGCCCATTGCTAGGAACGCGGCTCCGCCGCTTCATTATCTTCGAAACGCACTCCCATGCCACCTCTGACGGCGTCGCCTTCCGCGTCGGCACAGCATACAGCATCCCAACAGCAATCTCCTTCCTCGTCACGTAAGCTACCTCCCCGCGCTCCGACACTGCCACTTCTCTCTTTTGAAGACTTTAATGTAATCATTCGCCCTCACGGGGGCCTAAATCTGCGTGCCTGGGGCGAGAACGCTCTCCGCAGAGCAATCACCTCAAGCCTTGTTTTGACCTACTCTGGCACCGCGGAGGACCACCTTCGGGTGAATTTCAATTACAACACTCTCCCCTTTAGCACCCCGAACCAGGACCGCGCCGTTACCTTATACGAAGCTCCAGGTAATCATCCTGGGTCCGACAAACTACCCAGTCCACTTATTTGGCCCCACCAGGCGCATCAGTCCCACGTATCATTCACAACCAATACGTGGATGAGACCCAGGAGGAAATGATAGAGTACTTGATACCCCAGAATTCAGATCACTGCATTCACTACGCCGGCTGTTTAGGCAGGACCTAATCTACTATCATCACTTTCGCAGGGACCAAGGTCCCCTCCCCCCAAGTCTCCTACGCCGGCAGTGCTGTGCGCTGCTACATCTTCAAGAACGAGGCGGAATCCTGCCTTAACTGTCGCAAAGCAGGACACCGAGAGGACGTTTGCCCGTCTCTCAAGCTCTCCAAGTGTCCTCACTGCGGAGCTCGCGACCTTGACCAGGCCCATGAATGCACCCCCAATTGTGTAGTTTTTTTCTGGTCCTCACCAGACTGGTTTCTCCAAGAGTAAATGCCGCTACAAAGTGCCTCCTGTTGTACTGTAACGCCTGCTACACGCTGCGAACTCAGACAGTGTCTCCACCTCTCATCGCCCCCGATCCCGACCCGTCGCCAAGGGGCCGAGAACACGTCGTCCTAAATGATTTTCCGACCACTCCTCCTCCTTTTACCGGCGCTCCAGACGGAATCGCTGCCGGTCCTTCCCACCCCTGGACTCCTGGTTGTCTCCTCGCCGACAGTCCTCCACGAAATATCAGGTGAGCTGTGCAGTCGCGGCTTCTTACTCTCAACAATCTCAGTCTCCCGATTCAAAGCTGCAAGCACTGCGCGACGAGATAACAGCCCTTGAAGCTAGCAACCACGGACTCCCACAAGAAAACGCTTCTTTAAAGCGTCCACTCTTTGCACCAGATCCACCATCTCACAAAAAATCCTGCTCTACCACTTCAACCTGTTCCCACCACGTCGCCCCAGGCGCCCACATCTACTCCCCCCTGAAGCCCAAAGATTCTACCTCCAGTCCTCTCTCTAAGCGGAAAGGTACCTCCCGCTCAGAACGATACGTTATTTTGCCGACCTCGAGGAAGTTGAGGCTCGCCTAGACGAAAAATTAGAGGCTAAAGTTGAAGCTAAGCTCGAAGCAAAATTTGCTGAGTTCCAAGTCAAATTCAACAGCAAATGAACAAGTTCCAACAACAAATACAGCAGCAAATCCAGCAACAACTTAACACCCTCATGCAGCAAGTCAAAACACGCGTCACAGGCCTTCAAGGTGGGGGAGACGCAACGGCCGCGCTCCCCACACCGCGGGTTAAGCCATACGATTGCTTGCCTCCCGCTCCAGCCCCCAAGCCCATCTTAGCTTCAATCATACTTCACGATGGCAGCCCGCCGCCTACTTACTGCGTGGCAATATAACTAAGAAGGGGTTTCGCCGGAAGCGACGCAACCTGCAGCAGTACATCGAAATTTCGGAGATCCGCCTGATGTCATCGCCCTCCAGAAAACTCATGACCCAGTGAAACTACCTGGCTATAAGCCATACTTCCCCCTATATGTTACCACTACCGCCACCGCTATTTTGATTCAACGCAGCCAGCCGGCCGTCCAACACTCCTTACACGACGTTGGCGCAGACAGCGTCTTGCTCAAGCTGCTCCTTCGTATAAGGGGCGACCAAAGCCTCTGCATTCTTGACTTTTATAGCTCCCCAAATGACAGAAGATGCAACTTCAACCCCCTTTTTCGCTCTGTCAACAATTCGCGCACCATTCAGGTCTCCTCATTGTAGGTGGTTTCAATGTCCAACACCCCGCTTGGCGTTACCGCGCCGCCTACCGAAAGGGTAACAATTTTTGATTACGGGCATAGGAACTGGGCTCCACCCTTGTTACTGACCCTCACACTTCCACCCGCGTAGGAAACAGCGTGTCTGTTGACACTTCACCTGATCTAACATTCTGCAAAATCGTGCGGATCGATCGGTGGCTCAACACTGGGGATACCTTTGGCCGTGACCACTATATCCTCGCGACCACCCTCAGCACGTCCCCGTACCGTCGTAAAGGTCGCCCGAACCTAATCACGGATTGAGACAAGTTTCGTTTCCTACGTGCTCAGAACGCCCCCAATCGGATTAATAACCTGCACCAGTGGATCTCCAACCTCTTGGCAGATGTCTCTGCTACTACTAAGGAATCACCCTAAGGCTGATCAATTCAATACAGACAGCCGTCTCCTCCACCTATGGCAGGCCCGCGAAAGCACGCGAAACCACTGGAAAACACAACGCCACAATACAATGCTTCTGCGTCGAATAGGTCAGATCGACAAACAAATTGAGGCGCACACTTTCCCATTGGCTACCCAGCAATGAGGTCAAGTTTGTGACAACATGCACGGCCAGATCGGGCTAGCCCACACTTGGCACCTTCTACGATACTTTTTAGACACGGACGGTTGCAAAACATCCCAACGAGACAGAATTTCTCGCATCGTCCATCAACACCCCGGCTGAGACAAGGATCATATTGATGAACTTCGTGTCCGGTATCTCAGTACTACTTCCCTGGACCCTCCCCCTCCCCTACAAGGGTTGTACAAACCCTGCCCTCAAGGCAGAGATTTCGGAGGCTGAGGTAAGATTCGCTCTCACTCAGCTCTGCCCTAACTCTGCCCCGGGACCTGACGGCACTGCCAACAAAACTCTACGTAATTTAGATGGCCCTTCCATTGAGGCTCTCGCTCCCATCATGAATGATTCCTGGAGAGATAGTGAAATCTCTGCAACATCAAAACATGCACGTGTGACTTTCATACCAAAGCCAGGCAAACGACTAGCTCTCGAACACCTCCGCTCCACCTCCCTCCCTTCCTGTACTGGGAAACTGATGGAGCACGCCATTCTCAACCGTCATTATCATTATGTTTAAGATAACAATCTCCTACCTCGCACCATGATTGGCTTCCGCTGAAATCTTTCTACAAAAGACACTATGCTCCAACTCTCGAGAGATACTGTGCCCCTATAGCAGAGCGGACAGAAAGGATATTCTAGGGCTTGATTGAACTAAAGAATTTCACAGCGTCTCGCACGGGGCTATTCTCGCTAACCTCTCTCTAATAAATCCTTGTCACCGTATGTACGAGTATATATACACTTTCCCCTCTGGTCGTACAGCTGAATTTAGCTCTCAGACCCTATAACCCTCGGTAGTAATGGCAGCCCCCAAGGATGTGCTCTCTCCCCCTTTCTTTTCAATGTCGCCTTGCTCACGCTACCTTCTAAATTAAACGCTATCTCCCGGTTATCTCATACCTTATACGCAGACGACATCACCCTCTGGGTTTCAACAGGCAACGATGCTGTGGTTGAATCCACACTTCAACAATTGGTGGATGTCATTGAGCGCCACGTAGCCGGAGCCGACCTCTCGTGTTCCCCACAGACGTTCAAGCTGCTGCGCGCCCTAGGTCAACCCGGCCTCCACGACCATCCTCCCATCTGCATTAATGCTAGTGGCCAGCCCATACGCGAAGTATCCACCATTAGGATATTGGGTCTTCTCATCCAGAGCAATCGGAAAAACACCGACACTCTGGCTAAGCTCACAGTCTCTATCTCATTCGTCTAATTCGTCGCATTTCTAATAAACATAGAGGCATGCGAGAGGCTGACCTCCGACGTCTTTTTCAAGCATTTATTATCAGTCGGCTCACGTATACCTTTCCTTAACTCTACCTTAGCTGCCAGGAACGGGACCGTGTTGACTGCCTTATTACGCAGGCATACAAGGCGGCTCTCCATCTCCCCCACCGGACCTCGACGTATAAACTACTGGCATTATGGGTCTAGAACACTGTTACGCAGCTCTGGTAAGCTCGTCACACTTCTCAGTACGAGCGTCTCACCCGCACCTCCACGGGCCGTCACATACTCGACAAGTGTGGAATAAGCTTCCAATCGACCGTCGCCGACAAGGCCCAGCTTCCGTCCCATATCGACAGCAATCTTATTGTTACCCTTCTCCCTAAAAACATGCACCCATAGTATCATGTCCCTCGCCGCAAGGACAGGGCTAAGTCTCTGCATAAAAATTATTTAACAGATCAGACAGATGTCTACGTCGACGCTGCCGAATACCCCGATCGCGATGCTTTTTCGCTGGCGGTTGTGAACTACTGTGGAGGGCCGTTGGTTGCGTACTCCATTCCCGCCAGATCGTCTGAAGAGGCCGAGGAGCCAGCCATAGCCTTGGCGATGGACTCCACCTCTGCAGACTGTAAATCTGCGATTCGTACTTTCGCCACAGGCCGGGTCTCCCCCGTCACCCTATCCACTCTACCATGACCCGACTCCGCCCGATTCAATTGTTCTGGGTCCTTGCGCACTCATCCCATCCAGGAAACGAGACGGGCCAAAATTCGGCCCGAGGATTCGTCGACCGGGATGTGGTGTCACCCGTCTTGCGGGCGGCGAGAAATCCTGTGGTTACATATTATGACATTACATTGCACTACCGCTTAGGTAGACTTCTATGTACCCCCGCACCCCAAGAGGCGGCGTGGAGGCAACTCCAAACGAACCCCTTCCCCTACCCCGCGATATATGCCTGCATACACCCTGGGGTCTACTGTCCCTCCTGTCAAATATGTGGCCAACATGCCACTCTTTCCCACATACTCTAGGATTGCCCTGAGGACTCCCCTCCGCGAGGTTGGCAGCTCTCGAATTCACACCAGTGGGAGGCCGCATTGCTCAGTTCCGACTCGGACACACAGATCCGGGTTGTGACAAGAGCCCTAGAAGTTTCTAAACGTCACGGGCTCAAGGCCACTTGATCTGGCTATAGCCCCAAACCATCTCCTACTTTTGGCGACGAAAATAAACTTTATCCTCCTCCTCCTCACGCTGACGGCCACAAAGAAGAAGCTCCAAGGCGGATTTAACTAAGAAGTTGGGTTGCGTTTTTGAATTCCTGGGCACAGAGGTCTTCTAATAAATAAAGCAGCTGATTCTTTAACGAAAGCGGCCCTGAGCGGTCTGATTGTTGACCCCCTTCCAACCTGTGCTTACATGAAGGTGGCACGATTTCGTACGTACACTTTTATGAAAGAATTTGGCGCTTCAGCGCTTACTTCATTGAACAATTTTCAGCACCTGCAGTTTCTTTGGAGGAGCACAGCCTGGCGATCCCGCAAACTTGATGTTTCCATCACGCGACTGCATTTCCGGGTGCCACATCTAATTTTTACCTCTACAGGTCTGACCTTGCGATCTCCCAATTCTGTCTGTATTGTGCTGAGCCGGAAACAATAGAGCACTTTTTTCTCTATTATCGTCGCTACTCATCGCTCAAGAGGTGACTGTTACAAGTTCCATTACAGAATCTTAGTTTGCATCTGGCTTCTCCGGTTGTTCTGTATCTTGGCGCTTCTATACTTGGCCATACCAACAATGGTTTATTATTTATGGGGGTTTAACGTCCCAAAGCGACGTAGGCTATGAGGGACGCCGTAGTGAAGGGCTCCAGAAATTTCGACCAACTAGGGTTCTTTTACGTGCACTGACATCGCACAGACCACGGGCCTCTAGAATTTCGCCTCCATCGAAATTCGACCGCCGCCGCCGTGATCGAACCCGCGTATTTTGGGCCGGCAGCCGAGCGCCATGACCACTCAGTCACCGCGGCAACCGGCCATACCAATGAGAATGTTCGCTCTGCCATTCCAAATTTTCTTCTATTAGAAACAAAATGTCTATTATCATAAGCTTTCCTACTGCCCATACCATCATAAGCTTTCGTATTTGGGTAATTCCTTTTCGCAATTCCTAAATTTTTCGTTCTCACTCCTTTTTTATCTTGTACTCATTCTCTTGCCAAATTTTAAGCTTGTTAGACCCCCTAACCGCCTGTAACCACCTCTGTCACGGAAACTGAGTTGAACAATTTTTAGGTCATCCTGCGCTTGCCGCATGCAGCCTGCAATACAAATAGTCACCGCCTTGTTTTGCCCAATCTCTCTTGTGGGTATGTGTGAGGTGCACAAAAGATCCTCGGAGGATTTGTCAACGCGCTGCGTCGAGACTGGTGCGTCAGACAGCCGAGTGCTGGGCGTGCCAGCCCAGCGTTGAGCGTGGGCTCGTGCGAAGGGTGTGTGCGGGGCGATGGCGACAAAGAGCGTGGCGAGCACGAGGAGCGCCTTTGTGCCTTTCAAAGTCTAGGAACTGTTTCAGAGTGTTTCACATACGGTGCTATAGATATTGCCGTTTCTTAACGTTTTGTGGAACTCTGGAAATAAAGCATCGAAAAATTTCATTTTACAACTCTGGAGCCGTGATGTCTCAGTGAGATTCCTTATCGCTAACTCGGTAACTACTTCTATTACAAGGTTCATTATTTCTGGGGGTGCTATTTGACAAATAAAAACATGAAAAAGGAGATGAGAAATTGTTTTGTAAAAATAAAAAAAATGCAGGGCTGCAAGGGTTAACAGTAAAGCAACAACGTCGAGAGAACAATATTGGTCTTGAAATCTGT
The DNA here is from genome assembly GCA_030143305.2 of Amblyomma americanum. Taxonomy (NCBI): domain Eukaryota; kingdom Metazoa; phylum Arthropoda; class Arachnida; order Ixodida; family Ixodidae; genus Amblyomma; species Amblyomma americanum. The sequence continues at coordinate 229,122 of JARKHS020023417.1, read as the reverse complement.
TAAGTCAGAGATCAATGTTGACTAGTGTGTTGGTTCTAGAAGGAAAATATTGAGCTGTTAGTTCTGGTAAAGCCACCCACCGATCAGCAGCGTCGATCCACCACCCCACCGCAACTCTACCCACTTTCACCATCCAAAATAGCCACCCATCCAAACCCACCCTCCCTCACACCTCGACTCTCTTCTATTAGATGCCCATGCAGCACAGAAACGAGAAAGTGACAGCGAAATTGAATGCAAAGGCGCAGTCTTCTAGAAGCACCACCTTTCAGACATCTTCCCACTCTACCCCACCTCCTTCCTAGGAGGCTGCTAACCCACTCACCGCCACCCTCAACCAAAGTCCGCCCACGTTCATGTTCCTGATAAATTCTTTCGCGGGTGTGGAGCCTCGGCTCGCAGGATTCACAGAGGTTACTGAAAGAGGTTTGGGATAGTCTGAGATTGGGGGTTTTAAAGCTAGCATACATAAAATCGGATACCTCAGGCTGCGATAGTTTAAGGCACTGTTAGCCACATGCCCGAAATCAAGTTCTAAGAGCCTCAAATTTAACCAACCACACGGCTTCTAAGCAGAGTTAATCCTTTGATTTCTAAGTGTCCGCCAAAAGTAAAGTGCTCTCCTATCGCCTTCAGTAACCTCCGTGAAACCTTCGAGCCATGGCTTCACACCTGCGAAAGAATTTATCAGGAACATGAACGTGGGCGGAGGCTAGTTCAGGGTGGCAGTGAGTGGGTTAGCAGCTATCATCTATACACTGCGGCCAACAGCTGGACAACGGGTAATATTTCCAGACTAAAGATGCCCTAAAAATCTTGAAAGCTAGATCATAACAACTAACTGCCAGCCAGCACCTTTGACATTGGATATCAACATCACTTGGGCAGCGTCGTAGGGCACTGCTCCCAATCGCTTCTAGCACACTGCGGTAGTTTTGGCAATGAAATTACAAATGGCACATACAACGCAAACATAAAAATGAAAAATACAAACTTTGACCTGTCCCAAGTGGCGTAAATTAAGTTTTTATGGAAGGACCGGCTTTGGACGTTGTCAACTCATCACTAAGAATTCCCCAACTCTGTTGTCAAAATTTATAATCTAAACGGGGCGCCTCAGGTGATAAAATATGGCGGTGTTATTCACGAAGCCTTATTTGGGCAGCTTAGTTGAAATCACGCTTGCAATAATTCATCAAAAACGTGGACTTGCTTGTCGTTGCCGCCAACCTCGTATGAACTAGGCTTTTGTGCCGGGAGTGCGTAAAATATTAATGAGGAGACAAGAACGATCTAGCTGCGTAGTACGGTGGACGGTCGACTCGCTATCTCAGAGGAATTTAACACCAATTATAATTTACGACGAAGACATTTCTGCAAGCGGTGAATGCTGAAGGTACAAGTGTAATTTTGTTGTTTTGTACTACAGGTGAGCGTGATCCACCGATTGTGATGCTGGTTATGCAGAAGACAAGCTTAAAATGTTTGCCACTCGCTCCAGCTTGAGGTTTATATCATAGAGGTGCATCCTTTTGCGCTTTTTTATGGCCATAAATCATATCCCCCACGTGCAACTTTCATTATGAATACAAATGACTGATCGTGTGGCACAGGTGGAAAGCAAAGACCGTGAGATCACTTTTTCCGCGCAGTGTTTTCCAGGAGCAGGTAACCGCACGCCATGCTTTCAATTTATTCATAAGCAAAGAATACTATGCATTCAAATTTTCGTGACACTTTAAATACCCATCATTTGGTCTGATTTTATTCTATTCTGACCGTCCACCCGTCTTAGTTGCTGGTAACATAACGTAGAAAAAATGATCAGAATGATATTGATATAGCCTTAAGTCATCCTATCAATCCAGGCTCTATTTCTGTAGATAAAAAGCATAATACACTATTTAGGCCTTCTGTAATACGGCCTCTTTTTGCACAGGCAGTGGGGCACCAATCTTGTCGCGCTGCGAATCTGCCAGTTCTTCATGTGGGCTCTACGATCTTTGTATACAAACAACGCCTCGTATGTTGCACAGGCCCTTCTAGTCCAGAAAAAACATCTCTCCAGAAATATAGGCTGGGCGATTGAAAACAACTGCGATCTCAAGATTCTCTACTACAGCGGGGAAACTTCCTTTTTCCACGCTTATTACTGGCGCCCAAAATCCACAGGCAGTGAAACTAAGCATTTCTATCTCCTTAGCGTACGGACGTAAATGTGAAAGAGCTTGTAATATATAATTTATACGAAAACGTTGCAACTTCTTTTGAAAGTGCTGTCGAAAAACATTGGCTTGGTACCGCGCACGTCGATGCTTGTTGGACAAGTTAGCGCCGCCGCCACAGCATGGCGTCGATTTCTTGAGAATAGAAAATTCGCTTACGCCTAAAGTCTAGACTTCCGCACAGACATCTTCGCCACCTCGAATCTGTCTGCCATCGTCTTGGGCTGAACAACGCGTTTACGAGCAACTTGCGAAAAGGGTCACATCAAGCAATGTGTGACATCTGACTCAGTAGAACCAGTGCAGCACATTCTGCCAGAACAACCTGTTTATGCATTCAACCGACCATATTCGAGGCCTAAGTGGGTTCTCTACGACAAGTTCCGCTAGCAGTGAAACGTGTATTCAATTCCTCACCCTGTACTTATAAAAGTGCCTTGCACATGACGTTTTACTCTGTTATGTGGGGGACATTGAACTGATTCATAAATTTTAAAAGTTGCTCTCAACCAACATATTGTCGCGGATTTTTGTAGTGTTTGTTCGTTCATTCTTCAAAGCTGATGGCACACCGTTTTATCATTTTCTTTGCGATGCAAGATGCGACCAGAATTATCTCATTGATCGCATTCAGGCGGAGCCGGTTTGTCCAGAATGTTGGAGTAACTTCGCACGCTTTATATCGAAAGATTCCTAACAGCATTAAATTCAGCACTGATGAGAGGTCAATTTAAAGAATAAATAAAGAGGTATTAAATAAAGCTTGAATAAAGAATATTCAAACAAATAGTTTTTATCAGACGCCATTTTCGCTGTCTTTCTCCTCTCCAGAATGCCGTCAGCGCTTCATGACAATGATTTGTATTCGATGTCCACTGACCTTATTCTGCGCGCATCTCCAAGCCATTCCAATACATCAATTGTTTTGAATTCTCTCCTTCGTTCCTCTTTCGCAAAACTCACGCCATTACGAAGAGCAATTTTTTTTTATTCTGCACCCTTATCTTTGCGCCTTTCTCTGTCAAAAGCACTCCCTAACGCAGCGTAGAATGACATCGCCGATTCATGACAGGCTAAGTTATCTTCCTTTCATCAAAGAGGTTTCCCCTCTCTGAGTCACTAGTAGCTTCCTTCGTGTATACATCCAAGGGAGACTGTAGTCTGCTTCAATTTAGACTGGTAACACTAACACTATTATTTAAAGTGCAGTGAGGATGCGGGAGACGGCACAGAGTGCTTTGAAATTTTAGAAAATGTTTTCCAACAGCAAAACCGTTGCATAGCACTGAATACTATAATGAATGGTCAAAATGGAAATTACCAACTTACCAACTTTTACAGGTGTATCAAACAAAAAGTGTTCTGGCGCTCCGTCCCGAACTGAAAATAAAAGAAGACTTTATGGAGACATATTGTTATTTCAAGTGCGTGCATGGTCTTTCATTCAGCGGATGACAGCTATAAGAACACAGGGTTACTGTACTAAAACGATGTGAGCGTGGGCCAGCAGGAAGTTCAATTTTCTAACGAAGCCTTCATGAGGCTTCAAACCATAGACGTTTCTCCACTCAAGCCTCCTTCACATTGTAAGAAAGGGCAGGTCTGTGCGGCCTTTCTCACATTAAACTGCTGCTGGCGCATCTAAAAAATTTCAAAAGCGGCCTAGAGTGACATCATTAAAACTAAACTTCTCAGCACACTGAATTTATCCTTTCATGTTTGTGGGACCGCGTCGACATTCTTTCCCTTCACATAAAGGACATCCTTATGCTCAGCGTGGTTTCGGAAAAAAGAACAGCGGACAGGCCGCCCTCCTCTCTTCATCATGCCGCGAATATTTGTAGTGTTTTCTTGTCCTCCTTCAAAGTTGCCAGCCAGCGCGCCACTGTATCGCTTTGTTTGTGATGCAACACGCGACAAGATTTATCTCGAATGATCGCATACAGGCGGAGCCGGTTGTACGTTGTTCCAGAATGTTGTAGTAACTTTGCACGATTTATTTAGAAAGTTCGCTGTCAGCTTTAAAATGAGCACGCCCGACAGCGGCGGGAATTCTGTTCGACAACCGCCGAGCACGCTGTGGGCGCACGTCAGCCCCAGTAAACACTTTTCTTTTTGCATAACTTTTGGCTGTCTTCCTTACAGCTTCGCCTGCCCTTACCACTGCGTAACATCTGGCGGAGGTGCTGCACTGTGGACCTGCAGTGCTACCGGAGACGGAGGGTGAGGCTGCATCATCACCGCTCATTCTTCAGCAGCAACGTGATGCAGCTGTATTCAGTGGTCTATCCCATGAAGACGTCGAGAAATGGTTAGACCAGTTTGAGAATGTGGCGACATCCAACCGATGGGACGACCAAGAAAATCTACTTTACGCCTTTATCGTTCTGAATGGCCCAGCCAAATCGCTGTATGAGAATAGCGAGACCTGCCTGCGAATGTGGAATTCAGGAAGGGATTCGGGAAACATTTGAAGCATTGACCGTCCACATTGGTCAGGCGCGGAGACCGGTTTCGAGAACCTTACAGATTCTTTTTGCAATGTGCCGCTGGCGTGCGAGTAAAGGGCATCACTCAGCCCGCTCAAAGCTACGCCCTCTTTGCCGACAATGAGTAGATTTTACTCAAACGTGCTCGGATTATCGATGGCGCGCCGAGATGTTTGTTTTGGCGCCGCACAGGCGAGCAGAGTTTAAAGGGCAGCAGCACGCGCAAGATTAGGCGCTCTACACTGTTTCTTACTCCACTGTACTAGAATTCTCTTCGGCGCGCCCTGGAGATTGCTGCCGCGCAGTGCTGCTCTTTCCGAATATGCGCTGAATTTTGTAACAGAGGGATGTCTTCTTTCTGTGTAGAGAGTGGTATCGTCGTGAAGGACTTTGTAGCGAACGACACGGCCTACCTCCTTGGTGCAACGGCAAGTGCCCTGCTAAGGTGGCTGCACATCGAAAAAAATCTCGCCATTCGCGTAGATACGTTCCTTATATCAAGAGAATTGAATTCACACCATCTGAGGAAGCTCCCGAAGCTCATGCGCCGTCTGACTAGGTGGCAGTCAGCAAATGTTCTTCAGTCTTCCCGCCAGCTGGACTGCGTTCTGAGGCTAGGCCTAGAGCCACCGGAGACGCGCTGGCAAAGGTGGCTTCGCCGGCGTCGGTCTCTGCCCCCGGTCCATCAGCGGCAGCGCACATCACGCCTTCTCCAAATGCATCTTAGCCCGTGAGTGATCTGCCCCCTGGGCGGAACTCGGCAGTGGCTGGCCAGCCTCCACTGCCGGATGGGGCTTCAACCGTGCCGCGTAAAGAGGAGAGCTCTCCAAATGACCTGTCTTCAGCACGTCCATCCGTGCCACCGGCTTCCCGCAGTTATCAAAAACGCCCACCAGATGACACTGCACAGTATTCGCCTTCTGCCAACTGCAGCTCACAAGGCATGCATTCCTGGCCAGCGTATGCCAACCCAGGTGGCTGTGCCGACATCGGGATCGGTATCGTACAAAGTGGCCAATAAAGCTCTGGCAGCCAAAAGCCTGACAGACATTTCGAACAGAATTCTTCAGGCGAAGCTTGACGAGTGTCTTGGGACCAAAGGTTTTCGTGGCTTCATGGCTAGAACGAAATCTGATACCATCGCTGTGTGGCTCCCAATTTTGCTGCTGTCGAGCGTCTGCAATCGCTCAGGTGCATATCGATTACAAGCGAGATCTCGGTGCCGGTCCAGGTGTACCTAGTAGATGGTTCGGACTTACAACGCTATGTTGTTAACAACGTCGACGTTGCTGACGATCAGACGACCCTTCAGTGTGAGTTGTACTGTCCAACCCACCGTGTCATCCAAGTTAGGTATATGGGAAAAGAGGCGCTCGTGCATCGTCACACTACAAGGCCCATCAACTATTCCAGAACGACTTTACTACTATGGCTGTATTCTGCGTCCTCGCTCTTACAAGCCGAGTGCTGTTTATTGCTACAGCTGTTTCAGACCTGGCAACATGCGCCAATCATGACTTTTACAACGGAAGAGGAGGCTCGGCCACAAGGCACGCCGTCTTACAGGTGCAGGACAAAACAGGAAGCAACTGAGAAGGTTCGGCGTGGGATCCGTAAGCAAGTGCCTCCGAATGAAAACAGAGCCCTGATACAGACATCCAACAGGTTTGCGGATTTCCAGCGGAATGAAGACGACTGGCCGGAGCTTTCTTAACCCAACCCAACTGCAGCCTCTGTCCAACATTCGTACAGTGATAGTGTGTGCAAGGATCGCCGCCGCCTTCAAACTACACAAAAGCACAGCATACTGGAACTTCTGCGTGAGGACTTGGCAGCAGTTGACGATAAAATTGCACGCATTTAGCCGAGGTCCCTAAGCTACGGTAACGCCATGAACTGCTTGCTCGCCGTAGACAACCAGCGGAATCTCACTCCACGCCAATCAACACTGCAGCGCCTTCGACTCCGCCCAGCCCTCATGCGTTTTTCGCAGTCTACCAGTTATTCTGCAGCACTTAAGGATAATTCAATAACATCCCTTCTCCGAATTATGGTAAACCAGTTATCTAACCTGACATAAGTTCTATTACAACGCTTTTAAGCCTAATTGAAAATAGCGAGTACACGTTGTTGTGGTGGGCTTCAATCAAACTGCAGAGGCCTCTCCACAAAGCTGGGAGAGCTCAAATCTCGACTACGCATGAAAAAGCTCCAGGTGTGGGCCCTGCTACTGCAGGACACCAATGCCTTGCATCCATTCCGGGCTTTAACGGATACATGTCTTCGTCAATGAACGTCCGTCGTGTGCACACTGCTGCCCCTCCGGGGAAGCCGGCTGTGTACGTCGATGCGTGTTTTCCTCAAGTTCACCTCTCTAGAAAACTGTGCACCTCATATGAAGAGGTAGTCACAGTGGCTGCGAAGCTTCCCAAGGCAACTGTTGTGGTCGTGTCATGCTATGCAACACCCGCCGGTGGAGCTCCCTCGCGCATTAATATGGGGTGGTTACTAACTCTATGACGACAACACCCAAGGGGACCTATTTTAGTCGGTGGTGACTTTAACGGCCTTCAACCGGACTGGGGGTACCCCACTTTAAGCCCCCGTGGTAGGCGACTGCGGGACGCATTCGCGGATGCGCTGTTTGTTTTACTCAACTATCCAGATTCAGCAACGCGGTCTGTACGCCATGCTCGCAGTCCGACATATGCTTCGGACCTTACGTGGTGGTCAGGACACGGGACTCTATCGTGGCACCTGGAGCCAGACTGCTGGGGGTAGTGAGCGCCATCCCATCATCATCGGTCTGTATCCATCAAGCGCCCGCCGATTACGCATAGTTGTTCGAGTGGTCAATTGGGACACGGCGCCGGACGTGAATCGCCCGGCGCCGGATGCGGGTCTGCTTAACCGGTGGGCTGCTCGCCGACAAGCGGAGATTGTAGCTTCCGAGACCTGACTTTTGCGCAAGCACGGACAACGCTTAATTACCTTACTGCCAAGGCGCGCGGATATGAACGCGATCTCTCGCGATGGCAGTGGCATGCGCGTGTGAGCAGTTCTCGACAAAGTCATCAATTGCTGCCCTCTGGCGAACGTTTAGTGCAATGGAACATGGTTCCCGTCGTCCTGACGCAACTGCCACAGTATGCTTCGCAGCTAACTTGCTCCGGATGATTTCGCCACAGAGGCAGCGCAGCAGTTTTTCCCCTAGTATGATATGTAGCCTCCAAGGGTCATAGGAACCTCCTGGCTGCCATTCCAGCATATGTCGATAAGCTCCCATCTACAGCCGATGCCGAGGAAATCGTACGCCCATTTTCAAAGCCCGAGTTGCTTTCTGCAATAGATGAGGCCCGTCGGAAGACTGCGCCCCGTCCGGACACCATTCCGTACGAGGTTTACAAGAACTTAAGTTCCGCTGTACTGCCTCAACTCCTCGCCACCTTTGACAAGGTATGGTTAGAAGGCGTCGTACCGGAAACCTTGAAATTTGCTATTGTGATCGCCATACCAAAAAGCCAGGGAAGCCGCCGACAGACCTCAGAAATTTCCGGCCTATCTCGTTTATGCAACATTATGCAAGCTTACCGAAAAAAGTTGCTTGCGACACGACTGTCGTGGTGGCTTGAGCACCATGGTTTCTACCATCCCGAACAAATTGGCTTTCGTACGCCCATAGGTACAGAATATCGAGTGGCTGTCTTGGCGCCAGCATTTCTTGCCTCAATTCACAGCCAAAATGTACGCACTGTACTGGCCAAGGACGTTGAAAAGGCGTACGATACTATCAGTCATGCTGCCATCCTGGAATTGCTTGACATGCTGCATTCCCCCTCAGAGTGCACAATTTTGTTGAATCCTTCCTTGAAGGCCCGCACTTTGCCATACGCCTCAGTGGTGAGGCCTTCGAATCATTTCTGCCTCTTCGCGGCGTTCCCCAGGGATCGGTGTTATCGTCAGCATTCTTTATTATTGCTTTTAACCTCCTTGCTTGGCGCTTACATGATGTCTCGGAGATTAAGTTCCTATTGTATGCTGATGACACAACAGTGTGGAGCACTCACAACGACCTGATGACTCAAGCAACAGCCCTACAGTCAGCCATAGATATTACTTCAACTTTCCTTTTTCATTTGGTCTTCAGCTTTTAGTGAGCAAAACCACGTTTGTGTCAGTCGCAAACCGCTGCGGGCGCCGTAAACGCGCTGCAACATCAATTCGCATCCATCTATCCAGAACTCCAATTCATGAAAGTTCGACCCTAAAAGTCTTCGGCATGACAATATGCGATTAAGGAACAGTACTGCTTGGCTTAATCAGGATAAAAAGCAAGCAATTCAGGTGATGGGTCTGATTAGACGCATTGCTCCTAAAACAGGCGGAGCCCGCTCTCAAGTTGCACGACAGTTGGCGCGGGTGGTTTTGCAACTCTGCCTCGTTTTCAAAGCCCAATTCCAGCATTTGACGAGGGCACAATGGGTTCGTTTGGAAGCTGTTAATCGAGAGGAAATAAGAGTAATCACTTGCCTTCCGCGCATTACCCGGATTGTGGCACTCCAAGAACATGCGCAGCTGAATACACTAGATTAGATGGGGCAGCAACGATGCGATGGTCGCCGCCTGAAGTCAAACCTTACAAACGCAACGTCAGCACTCATGGCATATGCTTCATCGCGCTCCATTCTACAGCTGCCCCTGCAAGTTTTTCTTCCCTGCCGTTTTGTGCATCTAAGCGACAAAAAGCCAACTGATCTACGTCGGCCATCATCTACCCGCGCGGCATCGTCGTTTCGCGACCCGAATTACAGGGCAAGACGCCAATCTGCCGCATGGCTCCATCATTATGTACGTTGACGCAAGCATCTAGGCCTTCGAAACAACAGCGGCAGTTTACTGTCCTTGCAAGCCCGCCCTGAACAAAACGTCAAGGTTTCGCCTCTCAGAACCTCCTTCCTCCTTCTGTGCGGAGATGCTTGCGGTTCAAGAGGCATTTTGCTCTGTGGCCGCCGTTCCCATGTTACCACTCCGGGCCGCAGTGTCATTCAGACTGACGCCCTTCACGTCACACGCCTACTACGACGCGTCAGTCGCACCCCAGAAATCTTCCAAGACATCCATCGTCTAGCGCCACGCTTCCCGCAGCAAATCCGTATTGAGTGGGTCCCGCGTGACCTCCTGAGCGCGCTAAGCCGCGAAGGTTCTGCGACCCGCCTTTCAACCCCAACCTCGTCTTTGCCTCGAGACCTCACTCTGGATGACACCGCCCAGCTTTTAACAAGAAAGGAACACCTCCTGTGCCGGACACGTGCTCTAATCCCTCCCTGTGCTGTAACCCTCCCCAGTGGTATTACCCCTGCAGAGGAGGTGGCGCTACGGAAGATACGGGTGTTGGTTGCCCTAACTCGAGCTGTGACGCGCAAGTGGCTGCATTTCAAAGATATATGTCCCCGCCCCGGGTGTCCAGTCTGCAAGATCAGAGACTGTGAGGCGGATATCCACCACCTGTTGTGGGTTTGCCCGACGCTGAAGCCGACGCGAATTCGGCACCTGGGGGCGGTGGGTCTCTCACCGGACAATCTGGATTCCTATATTGCCTGGACGCAGGGTCCATATCACCGTTCATTACTTGATTTCATTAAACCTGCAACTTTTTTTATTTATTAAACATCCTACTCATCACTCATTTCATATTCTTTATCCGCTGAGGAAATAAACATCGCTTGAAAAAAAAAGTACTACAGGCTTCATACGACGAGCCGACAGCTGGACATCTCAGGTTTTCTCGCACCTCCGCCGCATTCTATACAAGTATTCCGGTTTCGGCTGTCTGCCGATAACGCACATTATGTGACAAAATGCCGAGATTGTCAGCTACCGAACATCTTTCCCACCCGAGCAGCAGGATTTGTGCGCCTGATTGAATCCCCCTAGAGACCCATCCAGCAGATCGGCATAGACCTGCTTGCACTTTCCCGATGTGAACGCCTCGATGCAAGTGGATCATCATAGCGGCTGATTACGTTACCCACAACGCCGAAGCAAGACCCCTACCGAACGGAAACAGCGGCTGAAGTCACCAAGTTTTTCGTGCAGTACATTCTTCTGCGACACGGCACCCCCGATGTGGTCGTCACGGACAGAGGAACAGCGTTCATGGCTGAACTGACGTAAGACATCCTGCGTTACAGCCAAAGCAGCCACCGGAGGACAACTGCATACCATCCGCACACCAACGCACTGACAGAACACCTAAACAAAACCATAGCTGACGTGATCTTCATGTATGTGAATATCGAACACAGGACCTGAGACGTTATCCTCCGTTACGTTGTCTTCGTCTGCAACACTGCAGTGCAGGAGACCAGCCAGATGACGCCTTTTAGGCTCGCCCATCGGAGAGAGGCCACGACCACGCTAGGCGCCATGCTGCCTAACGTTACCGAAGAAGTGAACGTCGACGTCGCAATCTACCTTCAAAGCACAGAATTCTGAAGACTTGCCCGATTACGGTTCAAAGAGCAGCAGCACACCACCACTAACCTGTGAACAGACAACACGGAATACAAGCGAAAAAGCGAGTCTCGGTTTGGAGGCCCATTCGCCGCCGTGTATTGAGTAAAATGCTTTTGCGCCGCTGTTTCCGCCCGTACAAGGTTTTTCGTCGGCTAGGTGAACTGGATTAAGAAGTCGTCCTTCACGAAATGACTGCATCCCAGCGACGCCGCGTACGGCTAGAAGTGGTCCTTGCCGGGTTTTGTAACTTTGCACGCCGTATTTCGAAGGATCCCTACCGGGTTTGAAATGAGCACGGTTGAGAGCAGCGGGGATTCTGTTAGACGACCGCCGAGCACGCGTGTTGCTTTCGCCGCCGCCTAGTCATTCATTCCGTACCGGGCGCAGGTCAGCTCTATAAACAGTTTTCTTTCAAAAGAACTTTTGGCTGCCTTCCTCACTGCTTCTACTGCCGTCACCACTACGTGGCAATATTTTCAATTTCAGGCGCTACCAAAAAGAATTTTAGCCCTGACATATCGCCACTTCTCCTAAAACTTCCCTTATGACTGTAACAGGGCCAACTGAATTTCCACGGGCCCCCTCAAAAAATGCTAGCGAACAGTTCAGGAGCAGTTTTTTCTTACGGCAACAGTAATGTATCCCGCACGGAAATAATGTTCTCAATGGCCTTCCAGACACGTTTGAAGCGACCATTGCTGTTTCGTGATAGGCGAAGAGGTTTTGATTGATCTATTACGCTCACGCCGATGAAACCAAAACAATCAATTTGTTTGGTTTTGGTAACATTCGATACGTCCACAGACTGAAATCTATGTACACAATTCATGAATGCACAAGAAAAATATTGCGACCAGTAGCTAAACCATGCAGCACCGAAGCTAGGAGAAATCCTGGTGGTTCTTTCAGTAGTTGCAAACTGCACGAAACTTCCTGTGAGGTAGAGCTAATCGCAGCTATACATAGTGCTCTTTTTATCTGAAGATTTGAAGAGAGCTCTCTTCAGCAATTATGGCACCTATTCCGGCATATATGATCATGACGCACCATGCAAGATTGTCTAGCACTTTCGTCACATATTGATAGGCTTTTCTAAATTGGTCGACAGATGTGCAAAGAGCGTGTTTTTATTATTGTGCAACGGAAAGATTTTTTACAAATTTATGCGTGAAGTATAAGCTTTGTGTGCATCCGCGCACTGGAATGAATATTTTGTCATTTTCTTTGGTGTATAGCTTCCTGATGATGCAAAGGCATTATTTCCTGGTGCTGGATTATCATATGCCTCAGAAATGTAGTTTTCGGAATAAAACCTAAGCGGCTCGTATTTTTCGGGAGGGCCCGGAAATAAAACTGCAATGATTCTGCATTTCCTGCAGATTTTGTTTCTTTTTCGGTCTAATGCTTCAGGTTAGCTACTTCAGCGATGAAGCAGTGGTGTGCACATGCACGTAAACAGAAGTCGTCATTATTCGACTGTCGCGACCGAATAAGAAATTAGCACGCTCAACGAACCAACAAAGGAATTTTGTATCGATATATGTGTGTGTCTTACCTGTCATATGAGGACAAACCAGTTCTGGACAGCACTTTGGATACAGTCCTTTCCTCTCCTCAATTCCTGTGATTGCTCTGCAGCCGTTCCATGTTTTTAGCTTGTCATTTAGGCAGCTGTAAACATATCAAAGGAGGAAAGTTGATTCCAACAGAGATCTAAATAGCCTGCATTCAATGCATTTAATTTTCGTTATCATATATTTTACCCGGAAAGTTTGAAATTTAAAGGTGCAATTTAGGTTGCTTTAGAAGAGTGATAAAAATTTGCTAAAAAATTGAGCTGCGTCGTAATAGGAGCACGTTTTCAGCCGCGGTGCAATTTATAAAAATTGTTACATTGCTTGCATCATCAAATACAGAACATTATACGCAAAATTTAGAGTATATGAGGTGTGTTTCGTATTAGTGCAAAATAAATCATTGCTAGGAAAAAAAACTGAAATTCCAGTGAAGCCTTCTTCAGAGACTTCCTCTTTTAGAGGGGGTGCATAACTCATCGTAATTAATCCACCAGCATATCTGCGCTAATCTACCTCGCTATGCTTGTCAGGCGTTACTATGTCAAAAATTTTGAGGCTTCTTTGGAATTCTGGGGGTTGGCTAATTTCCAAACTATGGGGTATTTACAAATTTCGAGGCGGCCAAGATTGGTGCACCGGCGGTCACGTGGTTTTGATGATGTCGTGACCCTAATAATCGCATCATTGAGTGCTGTTATTTCCAATAACACTACTGGCGCAGAGGTTTAGCGATGCGCGACTACTCTGACAGGTGGCTATTTCGAACACAGCCACCACTGGGGCTTGTGAGACGCAGGTTGCTCTTCTCGAGCTCCCATGAGGCTCATGGGCAACGCTATGGGGGTTACGTGTCTAATGAATCAAATTTTTTTGTCAGTTTCACTGCCACGTGTCATGGTAGGCAGGTTTTTTAAAAAAACAAAAGAAAGTTTATTATTCATGAATAAATAATATTCCGCGCGTGTTTTCTGCTGTTCCTTCTAGTGTGTCTTTTGCGCTTAATTCACGCCAACATGCAGCATAGTGGTAAAAGACAGACTATCTTCCAAAATTAGAACATTCATGTTTGTACAGAGGGCTATAAGCCAGAGAAAAGGAAACAGTATACATACAACTATGATGGGAGGGAATCAAAAGAAATGTCGGAGAGAGAATTGGAATATGACAATGAAGGGAATCATGAAATCAGAAACTCTGAAGGCGGGGTAGGAGTTACTGAAAATCTTTTTTAATGACGAGAAAGGAAGCCCAAGGTTTAACGATGGAAATTGGAAGGGGCACGCAAGAATGAAAGACGACTCTTTAGGGGAGATAAGCAAAGGACGCGAATAGACTGTTTCCAGGCAAAGACGGGCTGTTTTGTCATTACGACTGAACGGTTGGGTTTGGCGCGTTTTAAATTCAATGCCGGCCTGTCAGCAGCCTGAGCCTATCTTTCAGTTCGATATCCGCCTCCGGGGTGTCAAGCGCACACATTACCTACGCAATTTTGTTAACCAAGTGCCGCCAGGATGGGTTGAGGTTGCGCACGCATTCCATGACATTCGTCCGCGTCGTCCAAAGGGAGTGTAGCCCGAGCACTAGAACGCATTCCCACTGTATGAGGGACTACGAGGGCGCATCTACGTGCCGGAGACCTGATCATGTGACGTCCCAATTTTCATCGAAGAATCTTCGAAATTCATTCCAAGTTCGTTTCGAACAGCGAGCAACTAGCATCCGATGGGAGAAACTCCGCTCCTCCTGCTGCGCATACACTGGTAAAACTGCCGTGTGGAAGGGTAAGAAAAAAATCTTTGAAGCCCGTGGGCACTCCAGTATTTAGACACGTCTTAGAACGTCGGACGGACCCACTCCCCCTCTAGGAGCCTGGTAGAGTGGCGGTTGAATAATCTTGGTTACCAGCCCTGTGCAGATTCTTCAGTTTCACGATACTGAAATACTGCCAAGAAAACTGCTGCTCTAGGTATTCGAAGCCTCGTGCCATTTATTTTAGTACGTGGTGGCCAGGATGCCGTGACGTCGTGGTCTCGAGGCTAGCCATTCCGCCAGATGCGTAGAGCTGCCAGCATGGAAGGGATGCACTGTTCGCGGAACTGCAAAAACCGCTGGACTGTAAACTTTAATAACGCGTGCACGAGGCTAAGTCCATCTGCTTTAAGGCTCCAGAATGTGTTCTATCAACGCGTTGGTTTGTATTGGCTCCGCGCGCTTTCATTGTAGTCTGGACATTGACTTGTTACGAATAGTAGTAATTCAAACAGAGTAGAGCACAGCGAGGTATAATCCCAAGCAGCACAAGTAATTGGGCCAAAATTGCAACTGTATTGGCAAAGTTGGCCCTACAAAGGGCCAGGATGGGAACATCCTGTTGCAATATTGGGCCGATGACCTGAGCTGCTTGAGATATGGTGTTACAAATGGAAGCTGTCGTGAAGAGGGGTATAAGGCGTGCCCGGCACGCCTAGAGTTTCCTCTCTGCTACGGTCAACATTGCTTTCACTAACTGCACACTGCAGCCTCGAGAACAATGTGGACCTCAGGGACTGTCAACTATGTCGCTCCACTGAATCTCAAGAAAGTTGCGGCTTATTACGTCAATCCCCGAGCCAGTGAGCCTTTGATTTTTTTAGGGTAATTTTTTCCGTATAAAGTGCCGTTCACAACGGGCGAAGAGTATCACCTCTTCCTCCTGGCATAATGCGGAACAGACAGAAGCAACATCGTCAGCGTGCGCCAGCGCTATAAGTTCTTCCGCGCCTACTGTTAGTCCAGCGGCAGTTGTAAAGCGAGGACCATATGACACCGTGCGTCTAGGTATAAGGCGGTAAGGGGGAGCAACAAGAGTCAGCTCTGCTGAACCAACGTCTGGAGATTAATGGGCGCGCCAGGCTGTCCTTTGAGAAGGGTGTATTTTTTGGCCTCCACATAGCAAATATTTCGCCATTTGACCCGATCGCCACGAATTTTGCAGTGACGGAGAAGGCCACAGCCATAACCTCGGTTGACTTGATCAAACAATCACCTGAAGTCGAGTTGAACAAAGGTGAGAGGACCATTTTTGAGTTCTGCCACCTTGCAGGTGAACCTCTTTTGGTGCAGATTTGCATTCATCGAGCGACCTATAGAAATTGCAGGTTTGCACTAGAAAACTGCACTACACCGCTGAAGGCCGCCCAGAGACGGCTGGCGAGGAGTTGGGTGAGTATTGTATAATCGGTCGACAGCAGGCTGGCTGATCCGTCGAAAATCAGCGACGTCGCGGAATGAGCAGGAGTCCTGCTTTTTCGGTATAATGACCAGATTCGGCGCACTGAAGGTGGGAGCAATTTCTGATTTCATATGTCGCGGAATTCTTCCGGTAGGGTTCAGCTCAGTTCATCGCTGAAGGCTTGGTATAATTGTTAAATGATACTGTCAGGTCCTGGGGCTTCGTTTTCGAAGAATCATTTAAGTATGCCTCGGCATTGTTCAGTGCTAATAGGGGCATTTATCATGTCCCGAATCTCTTGAGGCGCTTTCGGAAAGTTAGTCGGTTATTGCAACTGGTAAGGAGTTTTGATTATACGTTGCTTGAGAAGGACATCTTAATAATCTAATAAAGCCCCAGCTACCCCTTCGCGCTGTTTGCCGACGCCTCAGCGTAGCTGAACTGGTTGATGGTGCTGCTATCCGTTCGTTGGCGCTCAAAGACGCAAAATACCATAGATGACCATCAGGCCTCGAAATAAACTCTCTGCACTCGACTGCGAGTAGAGCGCCCCAATAATCCTGCTCGAGGTCATCACGCAGCTCTGTTCTATAGCTTTTATGTTTTCTTAGAGCTCGCCTGGCTGCTTGTAAGAACTCTGGGAGAGTACTCAAAAGCCGCGGTACCTTGGCTCTCTTCTGTGTCGCTTCGCGCTGCCCGATTGTTCGTCCCTGGACGTGGACGAACATCTTCGTCCCTGGACGTGAATTCACTCTCTCTGCCCCCTCTCCCCTCCCCCCCCCCCCCCGCACCGCCGGCAGCTGCTCCGCACCACGTGACCAACCACGTGACCAAGGCCACGGCGCCGCCACGGAGCTCAAGGGGTGCCACGCTGAAGGTTCAAAATGCTAGCGTACTGTAGCTATCGCTACAGAAGCTGTGAGAACGATAGGTACGCTCTAAAACTTAAAAACCTGCAGGCAAAACCTATGCCAAATCACAAATGAGCCAGATCCTGCAAATGGACGGATCAAAGTGAGTCAAATGCACTTCTGAGAGTCTTCTTTAGCATCTTGAGACTCACTGGTAAGACTGTTTGGAGCGTGCATGCATGCGTTCCATCTCCAGCTCAATTTTACACTGAATGCGAAGAATATGAAGACATCAGGGAATGTCTCATTACAGAGGGTGACGATATTGATGGGTGATTAGCGCCGTCACCAAAGATAAAAGGATACCCTTTTCTACACTGAACTTTAAAACGTTTAGCTGTTCTAGTTGGTACTGGTTTTCTTAACTAATTATTACAAGCGAAATAGCAGAGGCAGACAGGACACGATAATATAAGTCCCATGATGAAGTTTTGTGAATGAATTTAGAATTTTACAGTGAAGTAAAATATGTTCTACATCACATACATTGTAGATAGGTAACTTTGCGGCTTCCTAAGAATGAACACTAGGAAGTAAGCTCTGATGTCAGCGCTTGCGATAGAAGCCTGCTATTGTATTTTATTATTTCAAGCACAGCAGTGCCCCTGATCGCGCACAATGAATTTTCAAATCTTTTTCTGTTGTGTTCACAACACGACCTTTCTATACACGGTTTAGTACACAGAACATGAAAACAACTGTAGTAAAAAATCTTCCTGAACAAAACTTGGTCATATACGGTCTCACATCGCAACTAATTGAATCCAACGTTTACGCTCGGGTTTAGACCGAATTATTCCAGATTATTTAATTACATCGTGGTAGGAAGTGTCTGTATTAACATGTAACACAGATCATATAATAGCTCAGATAGCGCTGCGGTTTGCACTGATAACGGACTTCCCGCGTTTTCTTAATAGCATTTTGGTCAATTTGGCTAATCTCTAAAAAAAACTATTCATGTGTCAGCGGTATTAGGTGTGTGCGGCCTCCATGCCTTCGCCACTCATGTTCCATGGTCACGACCAGGATGGCCCGGGTATAATAACGACTATCGTTGTCATTCACAACACGTGTCCCACCATATGTTCCACTTGCCATTATCGCCAACCTCACGCTAAGCAGAAGCATGCCTCCAAAAGGAAAAACCAAATGTGACCCTCTTATGAGCAAAGGGTGCTTCAGAATCACGAGACGAAGACTTATTCTCCGCAAAAAGGCGCATTAACACCCATAGCGTGAGACGACGACATCACAAAACCGTACAAACTCTCACAACGACGACGCACCCGAATTTTGTTTACTCCACGATTAGCAAGGCGATGAAATTAAATCCCAACCATCACTCACGCGCCAACATGTCTCTATAAGAAAAACAAAAAAAATGCGATAGTACGCAGTTACAGACGGCGATTTATTATGTAGGAATCTAGGGTTTGGCACATTTTAGATTATTGCAAATCGTGAAAATACTACGGCGCAGGAGGACCTGAGCCGCATAAAATTTCTAATTTCTCTGGAAAGTACAACTAAGGATGGAATAACGCTGAGGAAAATATATTTATTCTCTTTTGTTTCAAGAAAAGCATAAAGGGAAAAATATCAAACTTACGGCTCACAACAGGGAACATCTAGCATTGCAATTTGAACAATAAACAAAGCTAGAAGAGCGCATTTAACGTGAAGTAGCCATTCCATGTTGGGTTGTTGTAGTGCGAAAAAATTCCTTTCATGGAATGCATAGGCGGTATTGAAATACTGCGTGATTTAGAGCAGAAGCGCTTATTGGCTCGTTCCTCTGTTTCGCGCCGTCAATCTGCATGAATGGTTGGAAGATAGGAGCGTCTCTTTTTAAACGGAGTGGTGGCAGTTGCCTACATTCTAGGATATTTTCTTCACGACGAAGTGCAGCCTTGTGGAACATTTACAGTCAGTTTCCAGCTTTTTTCTGTTTTTTTGCATGTATGCTGCGGGGATGCTGTCCCCCGTCATACGGCGAGGGATCTGCACCCTCCTGGGCATCCGAACAGCTTGGCGGCTTCCTCCGCGAGCTCGTTGAGGAAGCGGTGCAGCCGTCCGAGCGACCACGACAGGGATGACACCATCGAGTACCTCAGCGAGGCTGGCAGTGAGGACGGCTTTGAGGCTTACCTCAGCCGGAAGACCAAGAGACTTCTAAGAGCCGGATCGTCATCCAGCGAGTCCACCGTAAAACCAAGTGACAACACACCGGCACACACCATCCTCGTCCTCCCTGTGCAGCCAACCGACAACATTATGCGGCTTAACAGGCAAGTCGTCTCTGTAGAACTCGAGACCCTCGTGCCTAACGGAATCAAAGACGTTCGAATGAATTCGGGGAAGAACATTGTAGCCGTTGATATCCACTATGCGGCTGCGCTGGAATCACTGCGGACCACAACTCAGCTCGGCGGTTTATCAGTACGTACTGCTATTCCGCTCGGCGGGAATGAGTTCTCTTCCGGTGTAATCTATGACGTCGACGAGGCTGTCACGCGAGGTGATTTGCCCATACTCGTGGGGCCGCCAAATGAAGGCACCGTAATTTTACCGGTATCACGTCTGGGCAATTTCCGTTGTGTGAAGATTTTGTTCCAAGGCGACAGCCTTCCATCACACGTGAAGGTGGGTCATTTTCGTCACGCCATGCGGCCATTTATTCTGAAACCCCTGAAATGCCATAAATGTTTAAAACTGGGTCATGTGAGCGGGGTCTGCACCCAAAAGAGAGTTTCCTCTCGTTGTACCGGAGCTCACAGCGCTGAGTCCTGTAATGCACAAGTGCTTAAGTGTTCCAAGTGCAACCTGCCTCATGATGCCTCATCTAGGAATTGTCCGCGCATAAAAAATGAGCGTGCCGTTCTAAAGCAAATGGATCGGGACAATTCTGCGCACCGTGAAGCTGCCGCCACGGTTGGGAAAAGGCGTTCTCGCCGCAAGAAGAACTCAGGAAGTCTGTTGCAAAAAGCAGCCACATCGACGCACTCACGGCACCTCCTTCTCAACATCCTCCCTTGCCGCCACATACAAGTGTGTGCAGTCTGCGAAATATCGCCAAGGATAATCAGACCTAGTCGTGTGCGGATGTTTGGCCAGCGCATCCGCCGTTACGTTACGTCCTGCTGAGCCTCCTCAGCGCAAGCTCCGATCGCCGAGCTCACCTGTCGTTAGAGAAGGGCTCCCAGAGCAAGATCGCCAAGCCCTCGTGATCATCAGAACGGTGGTCAACGCCATTCGCCCTCTGGTACAAGCCCTGCAGTCGTCAAGCGCCCGAAACATCTTATGGTGCTGGACTCTCCGGTTTCAGCACTACAAAATTTTAAAACAGAATGGCTGGCCAGCTTCCCATGTTTCGTGAGGAAGTCAGGGGCGCTGCGGTCCTCCAGGGGAAGGCAAGAAGCCTAAAGTCACGAATCGCAAGTTTTGGGCTATATTTTTTCAACAACCAGTTCCCGATATTGGTCATCTGCGAACCTAACTTATCCTAAGCAGGCAGGCTTTCCGGCTACGAGCCCTTCTTTGCTCCGACATGCGGGGAGCGCAGCAAAGTTCTGGTCTTCATCCGCACCGACATAACGTACGTTTGCTGCCGAATTCAACATCACAATGACAATAAGTACGTGTGTATCACAGTCGAAAAAGGATCCATAGAGTTCACACTGATTGCGGCGTATGTCTCCTCCTCCTTTCAATTGGACTGCGAAAGGTTGGAGATAATTATGGAGGCAGCCCGGCCTCCTTGGACTATAAGCGGAGATTTCAATGCCCACCACCAACTGTGGGGAAGTCCTATAGCCAATGCCAGAGGGAGGAATCTGGTCTTATTTGATTCAGAAAATGAGCGTTACGTAATGAATGACGGCAGCCCGACATAGCTGCGATGCAGTTCATACAGCAGTTGCCTAGACCTGACGCTAGTTTCGCGGTCTCTGCGCCGCCGTGTACAGTGGTTTTGTGACGTAGGGACCCACGGAAGTGACTACATGCCCACGTGCCTCATGATTCCAGCTCTTGGGTCGTCTGGCCCAGATAAACACGCGCACATCAATAGGGCGGCATTTAAAACTAGGATGAAAGAGGGGTGCAAAGAAGCCCTCACTTCCAGTTTGGAGGAAATTATAGTAACAGCAATGAAGGCTGCTAGAGGCTTCTCAACGTCATCTAGAATGCGCACCGAATTTTATGTCGAATTAGACCACCTACGTGATATTCGTCGGTGTGCAGAAAGACGTTACAGACGGACCAATTGCATAAGAGACCCCAGAGAGGCGCGTCGTGTGCAGAGGAAAATCAGGCGACGAATGGACACGCTGGCGGAACAGCGCTTGAAGTCTTTCTGTCAATCTCTGAATCCTCGAAAGCTCAGGTCCCTCATTCGGCGGACAGAGCGAGGGCTTCGAACGCTTCCGCAGCAAAGAGCTTTTCAATGTGTTAGCTCTACATCAAAACCGTCACCAGATTGAAGTTTCAACTGACTTCTGCAGTACAATCGCGGGTTCAATGATTATTTCGGGTTCCCAGCGTGTTTCTTCTTCATCACGGGATTCAACGATGGATGTTGTCTCTGCTCGCGAGGTACTTGATGCTTCCCTTGCAGAATGTAGGCGTTCGTCTGCACCAGGTTCAGACGGCATTACATATGCTGCGCTGTGCCACCTTGGCCACGACGCGCGTAAAGAGCTACTCAGCCTTTACAACCACTCGTGGCAAGGCGGAGTTGTTCCTCCCCAGTGGAAATTACTAAAACCAGAGAAATCCTTACTCGACCTGTAGCAAAATGGTGGTTTGAGCTAGTTGGTACATATTCACAATTTCACCAGCGCTGCGATTAGGAACAAGAACAGAGAAGGAAGACAAGGACAAGTTGTTAGTAGCGCTTGTCCTTGTCTTCCTTCTCTGTTCTTGTTCCTAGTCGCAGCGCTGGTGAAATTGTGATTACTCGACCTGTTATCATACAGGCCAATAGCTTTGGCCAGTTGTGTCGGAAAGGTCATGGAAAGGATGCTTCTGGCGCGTCTTGAGTGGTACCTTGTGCACAATAACGTGTATCCTAATGCCATGGCGGGTTTCCGACGGCGTCGGTCCTCTATATACAACGTCATTGATCTTGTGTCCACAGTACAGTAACAGAAACGCCAGAAGCGCAAGAGCGTGGCACTTTTAATTGATATCAAAGGTGCATACGATAACGTGACACATGAGGACATCCTTGATGTGCTAGATGCTGTTGGAATCGGTGGACGGATGTTTCGGTTGATCCAAAGCTAATTGACCAAAAGGATATTTTTTTATTATGTGTGAAGATGGCTCCACACCCGTGCATTACACCTACCAGGGTGTGCAAAAAGGCGGAGTGCTTAGTCCTACTTTGTTTAACCTAATACTTATAAGAATCCCAGAGTTACTACCTAATACCTTCCATATCTCTTTGTATGCTGATGACATCTGCATCTCGGCCTCATCTGTGACGCGTATCCAGGTGCGAGCAAGACTTCAGAGGGCAGCAACCATAACTTCCTCCTATCTCCGAGAGCAAGGTCTGAGCGTGTTAGCCGAGAAGTGCTCTATAAGGGCAGTTACGCGAAGAAGTATTATTCGTTATCCGCTAACTATTCCCGGCCATGTCACTGCCTATCGTGCATCTCATCGTTTTTTAGGAATTGTTATAGATCGGACCTGATCACGCAGCCCACATTGCACCATTGTAAATAAAAAGCTAATCTCTATTACACACCTGCTCAGATTTCTTGGCTGCAAATCATGGGGCTTGTCGATTCTATCAATGCTGCTTCTCTACAGAGCACTCTTTTTGGGGTTTTTGCGGTATAGTGCACCAGTGCATTCAAGCACATGCAAGAGGAATTTGCGTTCCCTCCAAACTATACAAGGCCAGACACTTCGCACATGTCTGGGTCTAACTCGCAGAACATCAACAGGTGCTACTATTGCAATCGCCCAGGACTACCCACTCTCGACGTGTATAACCCTTGACACCCTGCGGATCCACATACGGCATCTAACAAGGATTCCCCAGCACCACCTTGTGTCAGTGGCGGATCAAACGCCACAGGAAGCGTTTTCAAAGGTTATAGCAGCCCACCAGTCGTCCATCCCATCAGAGTTCACCCCGGCAGCACGGCCTTCCTGTGCGCTGTGGTGTCTGCGGGAGCCATGCGTGCGCCTTACAATTCCGGGCATAACAAAAAAATTGAACTTATTGACACCGGCCATTAAACAGTTGAAACTCTGCCGACTCCACGCCGCATGTATTGCCCGCACTTATGTGTATAAAGATGGTTCTGTCTCAGGTGCAAGTTCAACCGGCGCCGTGGTTATTCCTGCGAGACTGACCAGTATTTTCCAGCAAACTCACATCGCACAACCTCCACCGGGTCAGAATTGGCCGCTCTTCGTGCGCCTGTGCAGTACATCGATGCACAAACACCCCACAAATGGGCAGTGCTGTGCGACTCAAAAGCAGCCCTACAGTGTCTTAATTCTGCTTTTGCCATGGCGATCACAATAAACTCGTAGCTGAATTAAGACATCTCCAACACCAGGCGCAAGAAGAGGGTCATGACATCGTCTTCTAGTGGATACCGGGACACTCTGGCATTTTCGGAAACGACGTAGCCTCCGCTGCACCTTTAGCGGCTCCCGCCAGTGCCAACATTGTCCAGACACTGCTGACAAGAGCAGACACAGCAAGACATCTGCGAATGCTTGGCCGAAGAGAGCTTTTAGGGTCACGGTATTCTACTGGCAACTCCACATGCCGTCTGCACCGCCTAGACCCCTTACTCCAACTCAGTCCTCCGTCCGGCCTCTCCCACTGCGATGCTACGCGGTTGTGTCGCCTGTGGTTGGGAGTGGCGTTTACAAATGCCTACCCGCACTTAATAGCAATGGCAGACTCTCCGGCGTGTGAGATCTGTGGGTGCGACGAAACTATAGAACACCTTCGTTGTAACTGCCCTCGTATTCAGCGTGAGCGTGCATTCCTGTCTGCAACACTCCACCGTTTAGATCCTCGGCCCCTTAGTGAAGCCAAGATTCTGGGTCCTTGGAGTAAGACTTCAACGCAGAGGACAGCTTTGAAGGCACTTTTCAGGTTCTTGAAGGACTCAGGACTGGGTGCAAGGTTGTAAACTGTCAGTGCGTGTCCTGTGTACCCTGTAAGTAATGGCCAACGGACATGTGGAAAAGTGATCATCTGCATTTGTTCTCTCCCCTTTCTATCTCTCCCTCCGTTCCCCTTCCCACGTGTAGTGTAGCATACCGGGCTCTGCCTAGTTAACCTCCCTGCCTTTCAGTTTGTATTTCTCTCTGTCTCTTTCTTTCTTTCACGTAGTTTTGAATGGGATATAAAATTCACTATTTTGTTTAAATACGTTTTCAATCCTACACTTCTAACCCTAATAAACCTCTTTGCTTTTTGACCACCAATATATCACTCGCTTTTTGATAACTTCCTCCGCAGATTTATTTGCATGACCGCCATTGTCTATAAACCCTAAGTCATCAGACAGAATGTCTGCCTACATCGACATCCTGATGGATACCGACCCATTCGAGTAATAGGTGTTCAACAGTTTCTACAGATTTACCACACAAAGCACACGTTTCATCTTCTTTGTTCATCTTTTTTTGCAGCTGAGCGATATAAGACACCATGATCTAGCTTCAAAGCGTGGAGTACTGCCTCTTTAGTTATCATAGATCAATTACTTCTTGATGTGCCTTTTACATTATCGATAAATTTCTACACTATATGTGTATTCCATTGAAGGTAATCTAGATTTTACCTTCCGCATTTTTTACTTGTTCAATGCTTTTACTTTCTATGCCTTGTGTGCTACATACTTACCTAGTTAGTTTCCTAGTACTTTTTCGTGATTGTAATCAAACGCTTGTTCTGTAAATACCTAGCTGCACACCTGTTATCGTCAAATTTCCTCAGGCGCTCTTCATGTAATAATTTACTGTGAGCTTCCCGTGCTTCTAGCGATGCCCATACCACGTCCCCCTGTCGGCCTCGTTGTCGGCGTCTCCAGTGCCACCTACCACATGTCACCTGCCTCGGCTTGCAGGTGGCACAATGGAGAAAAAACCTTCTAATCTTTTAGAGGAGAGGATGGGTTGAGTTATTGTGAGAGTGGTTGCGAGGTGACAAAGACAAAGTAGGGTGAAAAAACCCTCTCTCCAGATTTAGGGGAGGACACGAAGCGGAAAAGAGGCACAAGTCAGAGATAGAGTGAGGGTGGGAGGCGGCAGGTGACCTAGTTGCTTTGGGCGTTTGCTTCGGCAGCGGGAGGTGGTTTTTTCGAAACCCGTTAGACGCTCCGAGCCGTCCTCTAACTACTTTCCTGGGAAATTTCAGCTGCAAAATGTATTTTTTTTTTCATGATGAATGCAAATTTGCAAATACAAACTCGAAAAGTTGACGTACGACAAAAAATTAGAGAGAACACTTCAGTTCGTCTTTAAGGGTATGAAACAATATGTTAAAGGAATAATTCTCATATATGCTGAATCGGTTATTCCTTACTTTACATGCATATATGTCTTGGAGTCCTCGCGCCACACACAAAGCAGTGGAGCAGCGGTTAAGCGATGGGCCACTTCCTTGCGATGGCGGCGCTCCCAGTGTTGGGGTTTGTGAAACCTCGGTGGCTCTTCCCGAACGACCTCTTCCGCAGCTTCACGTATGCGATCATTAATTTAACTGTTGCCTGCCTTGGTGGTCAGAAGTTTTTTTTTTATTCAAGAAGTGTGCCATGAGGCATAAGTTGAAAAAAGGAAGGGAGGCGGGAGGAATTCACGGGATTGAAAGTTAAAAGACGAAGTGAAGAACCGTTGCGCTGAGGTAGTCGCAGAGGTTGCTAATGAAACGGTTGCCCATAGTCCACTTCACGTAGTCACTTTCGCGGTTCCACCGCAGGCCCACCTCCCTGAGGAGCCGTTTTCTATAGCAGCCGTCGCTGGGCACGTCCACAACAAGTGCCGCATATCACAAATGTCCGGTGCAGCGCTACAGTAAGGGCACCTGTCAGGTGCAGGCAGATCTTTGGCACGCCACCGATGACGGACAGATGGTGTCAGAGCCGCCCCTGCCCGAGTCCGGCGAACGGATACCTCCTCCTGCCGAGTAAGACTACGGGGGAGAGGGTGCGAACACGGAGGAACTAGAGCGCGTGTTCGCTGGCGCAGAACTTCGGAATCGGAAACATGGGACAGGAACGGATCTGGGAGAAGAGGGGAAGGTGGCGGATCGTCTAATGTATGAAGATGAGTCATAGCATCCGCTTGAATGTTATGTGGATCATGGGCATCGCCACGAATCCAGTGTATGCGCACAGGACATGGATACTTTGCGCAGAGCACATGAATTGATTGTGAAATCGGGAACGTTCGTCGAACAGCCTTAAGCTGTTTAAGGGCGGCGCGGGAGTCGGTGTAAATATGAACTGCATTGATTTTTGGAACGAGCGGAAGTGAAGCAATAGCATTATAAATGGCTTGAAGTTTCAATGCCAGGTTAGTGCACGTATCCGCAGTATATGTCGCGCGAGAGTTGAGATGCGGATGAGATGGACTATACACAGCAGTAACTCCCCTCTCTGCAGAATATGATGCATCCGTGTATAATATGCACCCTTCAGGCAGATACGCTGCTGATACCGACAGGGAAACAGTGGGCGATTGTCAGTGAGCTGGCAACAGGACCACGGTGGAAGTGTCTTTAAACGATGTAGTTTGAGACACTGTTTTCGAGCTCTATTTGCCACCCGTTTGTCGATTATTTCACTTAGTGTATTAAGTTGGGCGAACTCCTGTAGCACAGGTATGGGTGTTAAACGACGCAGATATGTTATGACACGCATAGCCTCACGATTGATCACTTCAAGGGAGTCCCACTGTCTGCGGGTGAGATGTTGAAATTGTGCCTGATATACTATCCGTGGCTGAAATATAGAGCGCACAAGCTGGCGGGCCGTATGAGCACGTGCGCCACCAGAGCGCATAGCTATGCGACTTATCAGGCCTAGAGTAGCGTGAGCCGATTTACGGCTGGCTGTCAGCCACGGGGTGCCAGTCCCAAATGTATGGAGAACACCAAGAATACGAACAGTTTCTACCTGAGGAATCAGAGAATTATGCACCTTAACATTTAAAGGGGGAGCTTTCCGTAAGCCGGTTTTATTTCCAATTCGAATGAAACATGATTTAGTAGGAGAGAGTGTTAGACCCAGAGGTGGGAGGCGAGATGTCAATACATCCAGCGCGTGTTGAAGGACCGATTGATGAATAGACGCATCTGGATGAAAGCATCACAAGGTTATATAATTGGCATACGCAAGCACGCGGATAGAAGGGATGGTCTCTTGGGCTCGAACAAGAGGAATTAAAGCCACAATAAATAATGTGGGGCGAGAACGGAGCCCCGCGGCACACCTGTATTGGAAGTGAAGTTACCAAAGGGCTTTCTGTGGACACGCACGCAGAAGGTTCGATTTGCTAAAAAGGCGTGAATGGAGAGGAGGAACCGGTGAGGGAGACAAAGAGTTTGAAGGAAGGCAAGAATGGCAGAGTGAAGGATGTTATCATATGCCTTTGTTATCTCTGCAGCGATTACGGTTCGTACAAGGTGACTGCGGAGAGTGGTCAAGCACATCAGCAGCCAAAGTAGCAAGGCCGCCCTCCGTTCCAATTTGTGGGCGGAAACCAATTTGGGAATCTGGGTAACAATCATGGGATTCCAGCCGCCGCGACAAGCCTGCTGCTAGAATGTTTTCATAAAGCTTGCAGATGGTAGGCGTAAGGAAATTTGGACGAAGGGCCGAGAGAGATACTGGAGGCTGACCTGACATGGGTATTGGAACCACAATAGAATGCATCTAGTCTCCCGGCATGATGCCAGAAAGCCACACTTCGTTAAAGGTATCAAGTAAGGTTTGCAAAGCCCTTCCTTCCAAGTTACGGAATAAGGAGTTAGGTATACCGTCGTTCCCGGGAGTAGTAGTAGTTTTTAAGGGCACAGGGTAAGGTAAAATTAGAAAAAAAATCGTTTTTTTTCTTTTGGAATTTTAGAAGTTCAATTCTTTCTACACATGTTCCATGATCGCACTTTCCTCAGAAAGCCATATTTACGGCTGAAAAACGCTTTTTCCGAAACCAAGTAGTGAGCGGCCACGCCCCCTTTCAGGATTAACGTCAATTTTTTCAACCAAAAAGTCCACCACCTGATTTCGAAACTTGTCTAAAATCAGCTACATATAAAAATTGTCTGGCAACTATTGTACAGCTCCTCTTTTTTAGCCAAGACAATCCTGAGACGCTTTGCACGTTTTTTCCACGTTTCTGCAACCTTCATGCAGCTGCGTCCGAGTGCTATCCCTTTCGATCAGTATTTTAAATTGTGCTGGTGTTGGTTGCTGCTGATACGTTGAGATGCCCAGGGCAAAGAAGGTTTTCGTCAGGCGTGAATTTCACGGCAACCGCTACGCTCATCCACAGACAATGACCCATGCCATGGACTTTGCCCAAAGGGACCTGATACGTGGTGTGCCTTCAACAGAAGTCAGTCAGAGGGCAAGCCATTTTTCCACAAGGAGAGTTTGCCTGCATCTGTCTTGGAGGCTATCAAACTCATTTATAGGGAGCTATCGAAGGCTGAGCTCCTAGAGAAGTGCCTGCATGGGCGAACTCAAAATGCAAATGAGTCGTTCAACCATGTTGTTTGGGAACGCGCGCCAAAGAATGTGTTTGTTAGGCTTCGGACCTTACGGATGGCAACACTGGATGCTGTTCTTTCATTTAATGATGGTAGCATCGCACGGGCCAACGTTTTGAAGGCGTGTGGATTGAACCCAGGGAGCAACACCATCAAGTGGCTGAGGGAAGCTGACCATAAGCGCATGTACTTTGCGGACCGAGCAACACGACAGCTTACAAAAGAGGCCCGACAGTGAAAACGACAAGCTGAAAAGCAAAAAAATGACGGCGACAGTGACTACGAAGCAGGGGGCTATGAAACCAATTACTATGGAGGCGTTTCTGCGAATAAAAAATGGTTATTCACATCTTTTTCCTCTTTACGCTCTATTATCTCAAAACAGTGTTTTTTCTTACAAAGGTACCAATATTTCCAATGCCTTTCAAGACAGACGGCTGATTTTTTTTTGCAATCATCTACATAGGTGTTGCCAACTACTGAACTAGAATTCAGCAATTTCACTGAGCAGTTATTCTGTTATGAATTTTGAAATGCGCAAAGAAAGGCCAGATTTGTGTACTACCGGAAAAAATTTTATTAAAAATCGAATTTTCAACACATTTCAAATATTCTAGTTCAGTAAAAAGAGCACAAAATTTGGCAAACAATGATATATGTAATATTAGGCTACTGTTATTAGTTAGTGAGAAACATGTACCTCAACATGGCCTAAAATGCATGGGAAGTATAGGGCTTACCCTGTGCCCTTAAGCGTTCAATAGAGACCAGCAGCTGTGCCATGGTGAGGTCAGAAGTAATCCCATCAGAGGGCTCTGTAACCGATAAATCAGGTGGAGACGTAGCGGTGCAGTCATGGTTTGGAAAAAAATTGACGGGCCGCTTGTTGTGCAAATGTGTCCTCATCCACATTTAGCGCGAGGCGAATGCTCTCTGTGTAATCTGCAACCTCAGAAGGGGGCTCCATGGCGTGAAACACTCTCCAAAGATGTCGATTGCCCTGCGTAGAGGACAGGCGGGCACACCATGCAGCCCAGCGTTTCCTGCCTAGCCGCTTTGCATAGCGCCGCGCCCGTGCGGTAGCGCGGTGAAGAGTAGGATGAGCCAATGGGTCATCGAGGTGACGAGTAGCGTAAAGATCCGTCTGACGACGAAGAGCCCTGAGATTCAGGAGATGTATGTCCGGTTTTGGGTCGTCTTCATTTACAATAGTGGTAATAGTGTGAGTAGCGAGAGCAGCAGAGAGAGTAGACAGTACTGAAGAGGGGTTGAATGTAGATAAATGATTGCGCGTACAGAGTCCCATGATTTTATTCGTACAGTGCGGCGTATTTTGCGTGGACGAGTAGGCGTGAGGGAGATAAAAATAGAGCTCTGATCGCTACCCCAAGTATCAGAATCAACAGCCCAACGAGGGTAACCGGAGCCTACCCACCAAGTCAAATCAGGTGAATACGAGCCACCTCGTGGGCGGGTTGAAGAATTCGGGTGGTTTAAAAGTTGAAAGGAATGGTCCGAAAAGCTCCCTTGGATGTGTGCACCCATTGAGGAATCCGATGGGTAACCCCACGCAGTGTGTGCGCGTTGAAGTCACCACCAACTAGAATAGGGATACCCGAGTTGGCAGAAAGTAGAAAACGAACCCATCCCAGATTAGGAGATGCGGAGCCAGGACGACTATAAAAAGAAACTAGGACAAGGGGTGTGCGTGCAGGTTTTACGAGAAGGGCGACAACCTCTTGACGTGTGTTGCCCCACCGTGAAAGGTCGAGCGGTGTGTGCGGAACTGAGCTGCGAAAATAAATTGCGGATTTACCTGGGCTGAGGGAGGAGGCGGTGCAACGGCTATCAGGGATAGAGGGTGAATGGTATGCGCAGAAACCTGAAAGGCGTGAGAGTGCATTATGCTCTTGCAGTAGGAACGCTCATGCCCTCAGCTTTCCGTCGCGAAGGCGGATGTTCACTTCACAGGCCTTATTAGCGAATCCTCGACAGTTCCACTGCACCACCACCGATGATGATGCGCTATCCTTGACGAGGCCGAACAGCTTCCACGATGAGGGATGTCACCAGCTTCATCAGCGCTAATATCTTATCCACTGTCGGGGTAGTCACGGCTAACAGGTGGTCGGCACCTGATTGTGGGCCAGTGCTTACCCTAGGTGATTCCTCTGATGATTGCTCCCGAGTTATAATTCTTCGAGAGGATTGCGAACGACGCTGTTCCCGGCGCTGGGTGAGTTCGTCTAGTCGGCGGCGAGCCTCCGCGATTGCATTGTCTAAAGCTGTGTCTTCATCTGTGGTATCCACATGTTATGGATGCACTGGACGTTTTGGCGTACCATTTGATACGGGAAGGTGAGCCGCTTGTGCATATGTACTCTGGTGAGGAGACGTATGGTGAGCAGCGGGCTCAGGTAAAGAAAGTTCAGGGAAGTGGTTGTCGTCACATGCGAGAGCTGCAAAGCGATTACTTGTAGGAACATCCATTTTTGCAGGCGAGTTGTGAAACTTCTTCGCTTGCTTCTTCCTTGGACACGCGGGGCAGCGAATGTCATGGTCCGGTGATTTGCACAGGACACAATGAACTGTTGGTTCATTCATGTCGGCCACAGCTGCTGGATTAGGGCAGGTATTTTGCATATGTCCTTCTTTGTGGCAGTGATAGCAAAAAATACGACAAGGTCGGAAGGGCTGTGGTTTGACGATCGCACCGTAGTAGGTAAGGTACTTCGGGAGAGTCAACGGGCCTTGCAGGATGAGCAGGTATGAGCCCCGGCGATCCATAGGCCGTGCTTGCAGTATAACGTGAGTTGAGCAGGGAATACTTTCGCGCACCTCCTCGGGAGGGCTCGTGCTGTCGACATGATAAACCATGCAGCAAAGTGTGTCAGGACCAGATGCAAAATATAATTGCACCGGGACATGCTTGCTGTCATCAAGGGGGATCCGCGTAACTGCGCAAAGTTTCTGGGCGTCCATCAAGGATGACAAGTTTACCTTGATGGTGTTCGATTGGTGATGAACGACACACCCGCAGTAGTTTGAAGAGCCAAGAGCGTGGTCAATTGTGGCTTGAACATTCCGTGCAGGGATGGCAGTCATATGAAAGCGCAATGTAGTCTTGATGGTAACGCGCAACGAGTTCGCAGCCGGCGGAAGAGAGCCTTGACTCACGGGAGGCATCTGTGGAGGAGGCTGGTGACGGCCCTTGGTGGGAATACTGAACTGGCGCGACGGCCACAGTTTCTTGAGAAAGTGCCACGGGCACGGAGGCGATGGAGCAGTCCATGTCACAGGCCAAAGTCGTAGCATCGGAATACGGCGCAGTCTGGAGGCCCAGAGGCGCTGACGATTGCGTGGACGTGGAGGCTGCGTCAGGTGGCAACACAGCGGGCATCGCGTAGCTGTCGTCGACAACGCGGAATCCATGCAGACGCGTAGCGCGGCTTCGCTCGGCAGCGCCGAGCTAAGCCTAGCTTGCCCCGGAGGGTTCCGGTTGGGTTTTCTCACTTGAGAATGCGCCCACCTTGCCTGGAATTTTTCCGCAGGGGCGTCGTCAGCATTCGGACTCATGGAGGGCACTGTCCGACCCACGCCACACGCGAGAAGACAGCGAAAAGATAAAACACAGACCTAGAAGCAGACACGTACCCGCCTACTAGGTCAGCAGTTAACAATTCGTTCGGCAGGATGTGATGACGCCACAAGGTCACGCGACATAGGTGGCCCACTAGGTTGCTTCTCTGGTTATTTTTTAATCCCTACTCCGACGACAACAAATTTTGTGCACAGCCGGAGTCTTAACGCTGTCGCCTTAAAATTAATCTTTTGTTCTGCGTGAGTGAGATCTCGGCTGTCTGCGAAGTTGCGAAAGCGTCGAGCTGATCCTATGATAAATAAATTTATTCCTTCAAAACGTCACCGTTTCCTGCAAATCTAAGGTACTTTCTTCTGTGTCGGCAGATTTACCTGTTGTGTATTGAAAGTTCAACGAAAATAAAAATGAACATGGTACCTCGTTCATTGTTCTTGTATCAACACACAGGTGTAGGGTGTCGACAATGGCTGCATTTTTATTTAGTTTAACAAGTGAAGACTCATACAAACTATGTTTATATTCATTTCGACGCTCACAGTAATAATCCCCTTTGGTCTACACGCCAAAACATTAGGGTTACCCTGGTGCATTCTTCATAGACAAAGCCGATATTATCTTCTGTGACATGAACATAACACGAGCATAAATATTTCCTGCACGTCAAGGTAATACTTGAGAGTTATTGCGGCCTTCCTTATTTCCCATAAATATATCTGCCTGTGACTCGTAAATTTTATTATATTCCCTGGAAGGAATTTTTACAACAACAAAAAGTAGGCATAAATGACAACCAATTTTTAGTGCCTTATATCACCTTCGTGCCCGCTTCAGATAGATTTTTTTTTAAATTTATCTTCTTATTACGTCCTTTAAAATGCCTGATGTAACAGTGGAAATTTATCGCATGACCACTGCGTACCCATAGCGCGCCACATGCTTCGGAAAAGTCTAAATTAAAAGAAAGCAACCCGCACCACTCGAGACAGTTCAGTGTTGAAGCTTCAGCCAAGCTTCTTCCTTGATAAAATGGTATCGTATGTCGCATGTGAGTAGATTGTCACTTACATTCCTCCTGTCACGGACCTCCTGTCCAAGTCACAGGTTAAATTGAAGCACTGCGTACTAGTGGAATAAATATTTTTAAAACGCTCTCCTTTGTAAACACATTCCCCTGAAAGAAAAAGGTCGAGGAACTCTGGAATTCCACATCGTACTGAAGAAAACGATACCACATTATGGCGCTTTTTAATCCT
Source organism: Amblyomma americanum (assembly GCA_030143305.2). Taxonomy (NCBI): domain Eukaryota; kingdom Metazoa; phylum Arthropoda; class Arachnida; order Ixodida; family Ixodidae; genus Amblyomma; species Amblyomma americanum. Next base: position 195,584 of record JARKHS020023417.1, on the reverse strand, counting down.
GTAACGGCGTGCATTGTATATCGACATATGATTGAAAACTGCAGTTACAAGTCTAAATTCATGGATAATGCATTTCGAAAGTTGGAATAAGTATTATTAAATTGTGCGGCTGCGATTGTCTCAGTGACTCAAACAGACAGCTGCTGCCGGCTAAATGGCAGCCTTTGCTCAAACACATTATTAGGACAAGTTACATGGAGAAAGCATGTCGATCTAACTTGAGGTCTACTGAGGTAACTGCCATATTTGCCAGGATGGAAGGAATCGCACGTCCATGTTTTCTGAGGGGATGACCAGTTTAGTTTTCGGAATGACTTTGATGCAGATTAGACTGCTGTCATCACAGGGGCCAGTCACGGTGTGGCCTCTTGAAGACACGCAGGATAATAAATGGAAACTAAAGAAGAGGGCAGCGAAAAAATGGAGGAGACACTTAAGCTTCACCTTAATTATATGTCGCGACAGCGTTAAGTAGCTAATAGCCTTATTATATGCGGCGGAATTGGTCGCTTGGAGCTTTACATTCATAGGTACCTGGATGTTCTCACACCATTCCTTCCGCATTGGTGCAGCGGTTAAGGGATGCGTCATTGCCCTGCGATGGCGTGCGCTCCCACCGGCGGGCTTGTGCGGGCTGGGTTTGGTCTTCCTGAGCGACCAATCATTAATTCAACTGCCACCTGCCATGGCGTGCAGTTTTCTCACAATCTGGTGGGCGCGTTTTTTTTGACTCCGCAAGGCCACGTGACCTAGGTGGCCCACCTGCCTCGTACAGGTTGCTTCTACGTGGATTTTTTGTGGATTTTGTATACTTACCGTCAATGACGCAGACTGCAACGCCAGATTATCTGCTACACAGCTCCTTAACGCTATTGTGTTAAATTAATACATTGGGCTGACCTAGTTCTTATAAACCTTGTTCCATGAGTAGCAGCTGTGTTAATTGTGTAAGCTTTACCTTACATCTGGAGTGCTTTCGAGAAAAGTAGGCTGAAGTTTTGTGCAATCTGCCTCGTTAAAATGCGTATACACTGCCGCTTAACAGCCCTACACGGTAGTGTGATTTGTCCGCGAGGTGACAGAGAGAGGGGGGTACACTCTTTTTCTGTGGCTACATTGAAGAAGTATTCTAACATCGTTGCCGTGACGAATTTCTCTCTCTGTTTTGGCGAAAAATGGCGTTGATGGTACGGCTGTTACGAAAACTTCAACCCCTTCACGCAAGGTGTCCACATATGCGAACGCGATCTAGACCAAATGTTATTCTTGTATTCAAATAGAAGTTCTGATTTTGAATAGAGTGCCCTATACATTAAAATATTGCTCCTCAAGTCTAAGGCATCATCGCTCGCAGATACCGTGAAATGTGTGGGAAAAAAATAAATGTGGCCATCTACACTTTTCTTGGCGGGACAACGAAGTAGCTTTTATTTTCTTACTCTATTGCCAATTTATCGTTAATGGCGCAATTTATCTTGAGAAATTGGCACCTTAGGTAATTTTGAAACGAACTACCAATTACCCCTGTCATAGACACAGAAAAAGTACTGTTGTGACCGTCCATGGCTTTCCGCACACAAATGTGAACAATGCACCTTAATGCCGAAAATGTGAATTTCTTTGCCCCGATTGGTCGTTTTTATGAGCAATGATTTCTCGGAATACCCTTCTTAAGTGTCGTAGTGAAACTTCGACTATTTGGGCAATGAAGCGCTATTGTACTTGAAGATCGGCAATGGCATGTCTCTGACGGTGACTTTTCTGATGATGAAACGTAGTGGGCGGCACCATAAGCGTGAGTCTCTTAGTCGTTGCTCAATAAAGCTACAGAAAAAGGTTAAGATGGGAGGCGCAGAATGCTCCGACGAGAGGATTTCTGGCAATGGGCTCCTTGGTTTTGCCTGTTGGCAGGTAATAGTACCGCCAACATGGGTTCAATTGTCGTGGCTATAATTGAAACTGGTACAGTGCAAAAATGGTGTCGAGCTGCGAAACCCCACGTTTATGTCGAAAGCCCACAAGTCTGTCGAATGCAACAAGTTCACAGGGGGGCCTGGACAAGCTATTTTGTTATTGTCCCCGTACATACTGCTCGCCAGATGGTAATGGCTGCACCGGATGTTGTCATATATACCATGAGCGCTGTACAACTAAAAAGAACCTGATCGTGCTGGCACAACAAACAGTCGAGCGACTTATGCGATAGCCATTAAGACATTGTGACTGCCACCATTCGCCGTTCTACATCGTGTTGCGCCGCTGCTTCCATTCAACTCATTCCTAAGCGGTAACCGCATGAGGCGATATTCCTTCGCGATAGTCGCGCGATGACGCCGCCGTCGCCCATCGCTGCCGCTGCCGCAAACCGCACGAAGCGACGGGACTCGGCGTCGGAGCGGCGCGTTTTCAGTGTTGCTCGATTGCGGCCGCTTCAGCGTTCAGTCATTTTGTGTTAACGTGGAGAACAACGCTCTTAAGGCTTCATACAAGATAAAACACAATAAAAACCTTGAAGAATATAATTAGGTAATAATTTTATTTTTTATAGTCTACACAAAGTCACGTGACGCAAAAAAGTGCGCCCGAGGGACGCTGCGATGAGGCGCCAGGCGACATTGCTGCGCTCTTGCGACTTATAGTGCATGTAGGACATACCCACAACACCCTTTACTTTTGAACTTCATTAATGAGAATTTCATTAAATTTTTGCGTAGCTGCCATAGTGAGGGATGCGTCGGCTGTTGCTCCGCGCGGAAAGCCCGCTGAAAAGAAAAATCGACTTTCGCGCGCAAGACGGGTCGGAAGTTACCCGCAAGGCCTACCGTCATTGGCTAGTCTCGCACGGCACTTCTGGGCGATGGGCGAAATATTTTGCAAACCCAGAACCTGGGCGACGCGATGAGCGACAGTGCTTCGGCGGCCCTCAGCCCATCGCGCGGCGTGTCGCCGCGAATTTTCGCCTCATGCGGTTACTGCTTTAATGACATACCCTCGACGACCACGTTGACTGCAGTATGAGAAATGAAATAAAATCGTTTTTCTTGCAGCATTAGAGATGCCACTGCAGTGCACGCAAAAATTACTTCTTATAGAACTACGTCTTCACTCGCACCTTTTAAGATGAGCTCGTAGAAAACGTGTTGTACTCAGTGAAAGCGCCATTTTTCACGACCGTGCAAGTGCATCATGTCTCGGCAAGACAAATTCTATATTAGTGCAAATTGTTGGAGCCGGAAGAATTGAAACAAAGTGCCTGTATAATTGTTTTCTGTAAAAACGCCACCGCTGTCTCTGTAGAGAGGCACCGATGGCGTAAAGGTGGAGCATCTGCCCCGCGTGCAAGAGCACTGGGGTTCAAAATACCTGCGCAACGCAGTGCTTCACCTGGTTAAAGAACAAAAACCTGGCGTGTTGATGGAATTGCATTACCACGCTTAAGGTGCGGCCTGACGTCGTGACCAGAGTCGACAACACATGGCGACCAGAAACGAAAACCTCATAATAACAGAGTTTTGCTTCCCTGGTGTAGTACTTGGCTACAACCTTCTGTATGATCTCATTATTTAACCTTCGGCCCTCAGTCCGCAGCGGCTGTGGGGCAACTGACAAAGGCGGCGGTCAGACCTGTGACGCAGCGGAGGGTGCTAAGAAACACTTGCTCTGCACAGGGCGTCATACAAACCTGAGTCTCTGAACGGTGGTCAGCGATGACCACGCGCTGTGCTGGCTTGCGAATTTGAAGAACCCCTCTCTCCGTCTCTATCGATGGAGTCTGCGCCTCCAGGAGTTTGAAGTCACCCTCGTTTGCAAGTCCGCACGCAAGCACTCTGACACTGATTGCCTCTCACGAGCTGCTGCAGATGCACCGCCGGCAGACGACGATGAGAACGCCTTCCTGGGACTCATCAGCCCCTGCTCTTTTGCACAGCAGCAACGCTCAAACCCCAACCTAAAACTCCTCATCGAGTACTAGGAAGGCAATGTTTCTTCAACCCCCGCCTCATTCAAGTGAGGACTGTATTTCCTTCAGTGTCCAGAATGATGTCCTCGTGAAGAACTTCGCAGCGAACAAAACATCGTACCTCCCTGTTGTACCTGCTTGTCTCCGCGAAGAAATTCTACAGGCTTCACACGACGAGCGGACACCAGGACATCTTGGGTTTACTTGCACCCTTCGTAGCATTCAAGACAAGTATTACTGGCCCTAACTGTCTGCCGATATCGCACTTATGTGAAAACCTGCCGAGGTTGTCAGCGACGAAACACCTCTCCCACCCGACAAGCAGGATTTCTGAACACCATTGAACCCTCTCAAGGCCCATTCAGCAGAACGGCATAAACTTGCTTGGCCCTTTCCAAAAGTCAAGATCTGGAAATACGTAGACCATCATAGCGACGGACTGCCGGACCCGTTACGCCGAGGTAAAAGCCCTACCGAACGAAACAGCAACAGTAGCCCTATTATGCGCGCTAAAGGAAGCTCTGTTTCCACACTATCTGTTTATTTTTGCACGATCTATTTCATTTGTTTGCTTTTTGCCTTATTTGTTTTATTGCATCGTGTCGATGCATCTTTAAAAAGGCAGAATTGACGCGAATCTAGGCAGTGTTTGTTCATTCTTCAAATCTGCTGGTACGCCGCTTTATCGCTTTATTTGCGATGCAAAACACTACAAGATCATCTCAATTGATTGCATCCAGGCAGAGCTGATTCTGAGTTGTTCCAGAATGTTCTAGTAATTTTGCATGTTGCATCTCGAAAGTTCGCTATCAGGTTTAAATTGAGCCCGGCCGACAGCGGCGGGCATAGTGTTCGACGACCGCTGAGCACGCTTGTTGCTACGCCGCCACCATGTGATTCAGTTCATTGTGTGAACAAGTCATCCAAAATAAAGAGTTTTGTTTAGACACCATTTCCGCAGCCGATCTGCTCTCCGGACTGCAGTCCCCACTTCGTGACAATATCATAAAACCAAGCCAAGTCTGCCTGAAAACTTATTTTGTATTCGACAAGATGCCACAGGCACTTTTCACTATAACTAAACCTGAAAAACTTCATTTGAATCACATCAACGCGTCTTTGTTGCTGAGGACACACACCGCTGTTGCGCCCCTGCACTTGATCTCCAGTGCAGCGTGCACTCACCACTAAGCCTGACAACAACCTGCGAGGACTCCGATGCGCTTTGTCCGAGTATATAGGGAATGAACACCCTGCACAGTGATGCCACCGGATTTGAAGATTTATTGTCCAACCTTTACAACCACCAGAAACCTGCGTTTTCTCTGCTTTTCCAAACCTTCACTTCTTTCAAGCAGCAACGTTGAGTCCAACCTCGAAAGGCGCGCGAGCTGTCGCACGCAATGCAGCTTTGTCGAGATGTGAAATCGCAGCGTGTTTTCTGGGCCGCGTGAGACCACAGCCACGAGTTAAACCTTACTAACCTCTCGCACGCCAGCGGCCCAGTTCAATTGCCACCTAAACCGTAATTTTTCCGAGCGTTAGCTCTTGCTCATCACGTTTCGAGATTTCGTGAGGTCTGCTACCACACTGAGATCACAGTGTAATCTTTTGAAGCAACTAGAAAACAGCACATCTCCCATTGGGACATGTAGCGCCATCTGCAATAGCATTGTAGAAACAACCACCTGCCGCGTGCCAATGATGACGTCACGGTCCAATATAGTGGATACAGGTGGATGGATGAAAAAATCGTCATTTGCGACGAATTTAATGTGCAACTATGTTAGTATGAGGTGAAGGGACGAAATGGCGGCATAGTCTCGGTTTCCCAACTGAAAATGGCGGTCATTAGAAATGGTTGCGCCCTCCCATCACCTCCCCCGCGCAAGGCATTAAATACTGACTTCCTGTCCCGTCATGTGTGAAACGGCTGGCTGCCGAGAGCCTCACCGTCTATTCACGCACTACAGAACCTGCGTGATTTCCTCCCGAGAGGCGCACTGGTTGATACCTGTCCAGTTGAGAAACCATGAGCTGCTTTAGTGCTCACATGGCAAGCACAGGCCTTTGCTTTACATTTGCTTTGGCTGCCACTAAATTTACTTTTTAAAACGAAGAATATTGCCAATTCATTTTGCTGCGAGAACGCGTAGAGCCAGCACTTACGTCGAAGCGCTCTACGAACACCGTTAAAGCAGCAAGCCGTGTAATAAAACGTGTGTACCACGTGGCCAAGCTATGCAGTGCGCTTTTTTAGTTCACCGTGTTGGCGCCGGACGGATGCGCCCCCCCCCCCTTTTGTTGTACACAAGGAACGACGCACAAAGGCTGGGAGATTGAGAATTGTCGCTCAATGTTTCTCTCCAGGCAACAAACACAAGTTGAGAAGCATTGCTTGTATACGCTATAAACAACACCAGCAGCGCGCACGGCATGGTACGCAACCTTTGTTCACTTGTATTGGCGTGCCAAAAGAGACACTTTGTATCACTAAATGCAAAAAATACACAGCCGCTGTAGCTGTGGATTCAAATTTTTTTGGTGCCTCCAGGTAGAAGCCTATACTTTCTGGTCTGATTATCTTTCTCGGTTGAAGTTTACTTGCGCGCCCCTAGGTGCAGTGCTGTTTTCAAAATGGCCAGAAAAATCAGGAGCAATAACTTTTAACCTTGCCTGTGCTCTGCACTTCATCTAATTACTCTGACTGCAATCCCATAAAGCAGAGGTTCATGACGTGCAATGTACGCAATTTTTTCCTGAGTTTTACAATTCAACTTATAAAGAAGCAAATATTTTAGCAGTGGAAAGATGTAAGGAAGGGTACTACCGGAGCTGTTATTTGGTTCACATTTTATTGCTGTGTTAGAAGTGGCATCAAGAAATGCATAACTGATACTACGCTGATCATTTGAACTTCAAAACAGCTTAAACCAAGTGTAGTTACAAATAAGCTACAAACCTCTTTCACTTGTAAATATACATCAGGCACCTTGTCCTGTTCTTCACCACCCACAATCGCTAGGACTGAAAACACCCGCAAAAAGGACTTGCCGGTCGTTTTTCGTGCCGGTCATCAGAAAATAATTAAGCAACAGATGTCCTCCACTCTTTTACAGTCAGTGTTCTTTTACAGTCTGTGACGGACGTGTGCTGTACCAAAAGCAGCTTAACACTTTCTAGAACAGTATGACATACGTCGTTTTCTCATTGAGCTCAATTTTCACCAATGGCAATGCATAATTTGAGGCTCGAGCCTTGCAGCCTTATGTGGTCCAGATATGCAGGAGCATAAAAAACGGGAAAACACCACGATCACTTCCCAAGTTCCAATTCTTCACCTTTTTTTAGACTGAGTTAAAATACTTAGCATTTACAAATATAATGTTGTATATCGCGTAAACGAAACATAATTTTTTGATGAATGTGTAGCTGTAATTCTATATCAAAGGTATAATCCCTTACCATTAACGAAGTCAACTGGGTGGTCGACCAAACGCATGACTTCTTTCTCACCTAGCAAGGAGAAAAAAAAAGAAATCTTGAGATAAGGGTTAAGGACTGTAATGAAATAGATTTAGGAAATGTGTGTTCCTCAACAGAGAATGTAGAATTCTTTACATCTATGGATTTGACAAGCCTTTTGGCAACCGCTATTACGAATGGGCGCTTGGCACACCCTCCAACAGTCGCACTTTCCCTATCCGCCTTGTCCAGGTGGTCAGGCTAGGCTAGCGTCCATACGCTTTTCTTTATCAGCCAAGTATATAGATTTGACTCCTTTGTAATGAATATTAGCTCCTTAACGGAGCTGTCGAGAACTCTGATTGTGCATGAAATACCCGCTACATCTGTGATCCCGATCGCGCTTCCCCGATACACGAATCTTTCATCCAAGCATATTGGATACAGCACTACCGCCCTTAAAAGCATCCATGTGGCTTTTGCATACAAACGTCTTTTAGACGCACCGTTCAAAGTTTACGGTAAGTAAAAATTATCTGCCACAGGTACAAAGAAGCTTCGCCAGGCTGCTGTGTCAGGCTATGATTGCTTAGTGCAGCTAACATCTAGTTTTTTCATTGTTTCCAATAAAATTCATATAATGATGGTACTGGTTTGCGCCCATATTGCCGCAAACTCTTTCATCGATTCTTTGAATATTTCATACAGCATGTGTAAAAATATTGATCTTAAGAAGGGAAGCCCGAATTAGGCAGATCACAAATATAGTAAGACAAGAACACAAGAAAATTTTCTTATCCAAATACGCGCAGTTTTAAACCATGCAACAAAACAATCAAAACACAAAAAAACAATAACCGCAATGATAGCATTAATAAGATGAAACCAGAAAAAAAAACGAAAAAGAAGGTAGAGTATAAGCGTACTTTAGGAGGGTAGATGTGAAGGCCAGTTTGTGAGACATTTTGACAACGTACCTAAACCTAGCAGCACGTGCGAAAGCTTTTGCGCATTTATTGAAGTTGCTGGAGACGGCGATGTGGAAAACAAAGCGGGAGAATGCGGTGCAGTTTAACACGAGGCGTCACCGGTTGCGGCGATAGGGTAGTGCTCTGATCCAGTGGGCAGCGAAGCTGACCCAGTAGCGCCGCCTCGAGTTGGAAACCCGGTCGCGGAATTTCTTTTCTGCACGTTGGCCAAGGTAAACCAAAAGGTCACGCAAGGTACAAGATTAATCGTAAGGTTTCACCGCGTTGACTAATACTTTCGCGCTAAATTAAACAATAAGTTAATGTGACATGGTTCTTTGTTATAAGAGTAATCAGTGAGTCACTTATACAGTCGGGACTTTTTATCTGTGGCTGCCTAGGATCAGACACGGATCTTTCATGTTCTAATAATCTGCGATTTATACAGCGTCCTGTCTGTCCAGCATCGTCCCAAGGTCACGGGTTATATCCTGGCCAGGTAGCCTTGCCGTATAATCTCGCGTAAGAGCCTCCTAATCTATGGGCTTCAATCTTTCTTTTGGACTAGGTAATTGAGAAACAAATAAAGCTGTACGCTGTTTTTATTTGTTGTATGGTGCGCACGTTCAAAAAGGTGGGCACTTGCACGAGTTTTTACGGTATTTCAGTGGATGCAAAACACAAAAAAGTCCGTATGCAGTAGTGCGATGTCAAAACACGTAGCGTACCATTAGTGGTATAAATTATGGCGGAGCCTTCCACTGCAGCATTTCTGAAGATCAATATGTGTCGCTTCGAGACGTTAAACCTAAAAATCAACAATTTTTACACAGCAGAGCAAGCCAAATTGAGAGGGGCACTGAGGCTGTACCATTGTCTGCAGGAAAATCCCGGAAATGAGAACCGAGTGACGCAGCTAGCATGGCGCAATCGGCGGGCGCGGCATGAGGCAGACATCGAGGAATATTTCTTTAAGTGTCGTCCTGCTCGTTCGAAAACGGTGCATTTTAATAACTGATGAAAAGACATGGGTACGCTAACGAGGGTGAGCCCTCATAGGGCGTCCTCACCCCTAGCTCATGAGGGCGTCACTGATTGAGGGGAGAAAGGAATGGCGCTGACAAATATGCGAGGGCAAGGATAAGGGTGGGCACAGGAGGCATAAAAGAGCCTGGAAGGGCAAAACGCACGGGCGAGGGCCAGGGCGTAACTAGGAGTTCGTGCCTGCCCTGGCCTTTAATTAAGTTTCCCGTCAGCGGCACAGCCTACTCAGTAACACGGATGTACACTTGGACGACGATTCAGAAGGTAAATAACTATATTATAATAGAACGCTGTACAATCCGCGAAGCCCGTTCATTCCGAGCTGCGTACTAACCAAACAGAAAGCAGGAGAAGGGGATCAAAAACACGACAGAACTTACAAAGGCAGAGTGAAGTTTCGGAAAGTTATGAAGGAAAGTGCCGAGTTTTAAAACAGGTGACGTGTATCATCGTCCGAAAACCACTTGAAACAGAGGAGCGCCGCAAGTTCAGCCGAATGTACTAATGCTGATATATTGACACGTAGAGGGGACCGCTGTCCAGCGAGCAGGAAGGGAGCGAAAATTGCTTCCAAAGAAGACTGTTATTTGGGCCAACTTGCGCCCTAAAAGAACTGAATGACTCGAAAGCAGCAAAGCAGCAAGCGTGCACAGCGGATGTCGAACAAAATGCCTGTCGCTCTCCGCTGTGGACAATACTGATAGGAAGTTGCGAGGATGGGAACGGCTTTATTTAGAAGCGGGGACCAGGGACGACACTCGACGTCGTGTGTCAGGTGGGCTTCACCGCCTTGTTGCCGCCCATTGAGACCGTAATCTTCCGCTGCTCTGCAGCGCGGCAGCGCCGCTGCCCGCGCAGCTCGTCCTTGAGCGATTTAGCCAGTGTTGTGTTGGTAGCGTTTGAGGCGAGCTATGTGAACAACCTAGGCCTCGTCGGAGCGGCGATAGCCTGGGGTGACTTTGACGATTTTGTAGTCGACGTCACTGAGGTGATCGAGAACAGCAAAAGGGCCGCAGTACTTCGCGAGGAATTTCTGGTAGAGGCCTCATTGACGCAGTGGACTCCACAGCCAAGCGTAGTCACCTGGCTTATACGTAACTCCAATGTGTCCACTGTCGTAACGGCCCTTGGTGCGAACCTGTGTTCTGAACATTCGAAGGCGAGCTACTCGTCGCGCTTCCTCCGCACGGTAAAGGGTTTGCGAAACGGACGTATCAGGATGTAGAGAAAATAAACGAATCGTGTCCAGAAAGGTGCGTGGGATGCGGGCGTAGAAGAGAAATAACGGGGAGCATCCGGTGACATCTTGTTTGCAGTGTTGTAAGCGTACGTGACAAGCGGAAGCACGGTGGCCCAGTTTTTATGGTCGGCGGCTACATACATGTAAAACATGCTCGTGAGGGTACGGTTGATGCGCTCAGTCAGACCATTCGTTTGCGGATGATTGGGCGTTGAACGACGATATTCACAGTTGCAAACACGTAGCACGTCTTCCACAACGTGTCGGTAGTCAACTGGCGCAGAGGATCACTGATTACGACACGAGGCGCTCGTGGAGAAGGATGAACGAGTGTAGCAATAAGGGCGAGACGTCTTTTGCTTTCGCGGGACGATAGCAGCTGTTTCCACGTAGCGAGTTTAGTAGTCGACGCAAACAACAATCTTGCGTTGGTCCGTGGTAGCTTTGGAAAACGGACGAAACCAGGCAACCCCGATCTTCTAAAAACGAGAATGAGGTCTTTCTGACAGATTGCAACAAGCCAGCGGCCGACGTAGAACGATGCTTAAAGCGCTGACACTGCAGACAGCCTGCAATGTACTGTTGAGTTGCCTTGTAAACTCCAGGCCAGTGAAAACGTTGCCGCGTTCTGTGGAACGTATGTACAGGACGCCCAGTCTCGCGACCATCGAGTCCGTCATTTTCTTCCACTGCACCGCAGAGCAGCAGCGCTGCTCCGCGGCGTAGCAATATAAAGCTGACAACGAACTTTCGAGATACGGCGTACAAAATAACCACAACACTCTGGGACAACTTAAAATCACTTCAGCCTTGCTGCGATCATTCGCGAAAATCTTGTCGAGTCTTCCATCAAAAATAAAGCGACAAGTCCGCGTGCCCGTGCCGTTAAACACGAAAAAATAAACATTACACTGATTCGCGGTAATATTAGTTTGGAAAATCTTCTCCACCAAAGAAACAAAACTGCAGGACCTCCCCAGGCTCCAACGAAGCCAGCGAGTCTACGAAAGAGTTGTGGCTGCGAACAAGCAAACGTTTGATGATGCGAACCAGGGCCATCAAGGATCCGTCGTAGGACATAAAAAGCGACGAGTTGGAGGTGGAGCACCACACGGACCGTAATTGTTGGCCCTTGCCCGGCACCGTTTTGAATTATTCTTCTGAGTACGGCCCGTTCTCTTTAATAGAGATGCGGCATCGGCCGCAGCACGAGGAATACCTAATCTACTTGGCCCGGCACGGCCCTAAGGCCTGAAAGTTCCGCGCGCACTTTAGTAGGCGATCACGTTATTTGAAGATGCCGGACATAGAATCGTTACAAATGATGGCGGTTTCCTAGAAAATTCTTTAGCATATAAAGATTTGTTTTCTTTGTAACTCTTGTGGTTACATTATGTAATGTATAAATGAGCTGCAGGGCAGATCCACATTTGAGAAAAATAGGAAAGGTGTCCTGGATGAGTTAACTTCTGAAACGCGTGCGTTTGCTTCCTCAATATTCAGAATAGACGACTCCCAGGTCGTACTGCAACCACTGCAAAATCGTAAACATTCCCTTGACACACAATTAAGAACATATCTGCGCAAAACAAACATCGACGGAAGGAAAGAGCACAGGAGCAGGCTTGCAATTGACTGTATTCGGCAATGCACATATGTTACACCTTCAATCCTGTCAAACCATCTCTTAACCAATGTTCAAAATCCTGCATTCACTCAAATACATGGTTACAGACGGGTCACTTAGTTAAAAATCCCGTTTCCTGCTGATCAACAAAAACCTCGGCAAGTTAACGTGCCACCTAGTCGTGGCTTTTCCTCAAAATTTTTATGCGTCAGCAAAGGGGGGCATAGCTTCTTTCGCGTAGCCTAATAAAAGGCACTTCAATATATGTGCACTTCAGTCGGTTTTTAGCCTTCGAAACTGCCGTTATCATCGGCGCAGTGGCCAACAAATTTTGATCTCTGCGCCAAAATACGTGGGCTTTCTAGAATCTTGCATGCAAAGCAACCTCTCCATCGGAATAGCCAAAAATTGTTGGGCCACCGCACCGAGGGTAACCGTGGTTTCTAAATTCTAAAAGCAGATATGGATATTAATGAAGCTGGTCTAGACGCCTCTCAATAATTATGGAGTCTATAATAGTTACAAGTTCACTATTCAATATTATTTAACCAGCAAGCTTGTTAGCGCATATTAGCTGTATTCTGATGTACTACACCGCTGAAAATTCGATGCCGAAATAGCGCTCCTGTAACTAAAAACTCCCGAGTTTGAAAGCTGTGTAAAATCTTAGTTTACACATCCTGTATTAAGCATATTTGTTATTGCAGCCAACAATAATTGATTGTTATTTGAACGCTGACAACCACTGGGACACACACACACGGGGGTCGTTAAGATATCTTTTGCTAATAGCTTAACGGGGGTCTCGGTTCTGGCAGTCTTAATGCCATAGGTAGCATAAGAGGGCTCTCGCACAGTTTCCGCCCTCGCCGAGACGGGGGTCTCGGCTATTAGCAATATCTAATAGCTGAACGGGGGTTTGGGTTCTGGCAGTCTTGATGCCATAGGTAGCATGAAAGGGCTTTAACACAGTTTCCGCCCTCGCAGTGAGATGACGTTCTACGTCGCACTCGCGGTATTACAGGACGTGCTACGTCCACTGTTATGGACGAGGGTGGCGCTGGTGAACACTCTCAAGGTTCCCTTACAGCCAGTAAACATAAATACGCACGAAAGCAGCAGATTGTACAGCCGTTGCCGTAGCTCAGTTGGTAAGAGCACAGGACGCGTTATTCGGAGGTCGTAGGTTCGGATCCTACCGGCGGCATGGTTGTTTTTTCTGCTGCTTTATAAGTAATTTTCTTTAAACCGATTGATTGGCGCTACAAATTAAAAAAAGTTACAATCATTCCCCTATGAACCTTGGCTTCGGTGACTGTTGGCTTCCTTAATATGTCTGTCAAACGAGCCCCTTATTTCCTTTACGTTGTCTGCTATATATATATATATATATATATATATATATATATATATATATATATATATATATATATATATATATATATATATATATATATATATATATATAGAAAATTGTTTTATAAACCAGCAGAAAAAACAACCATGCCGCCGGTGGGATCCGAACCCACGACCTCCGAATATCGCGTCCCGTGCTCTTACCAACTGAGCTACGGTGACGGCTGTCCAATCTGCTGCTTTCGTGGGTATTAATTTTTTTCTTGTAAGCGAACCTTGAGAGTGTTCACCAGCGCCACCCTCGTCCATAGCGGTGGACATAGAACGTCCGGTAATACCGCAAGTATGACGTAGAACGTCATCTAATGGCGAGAGCAGAAACTGTGCGAGAGCCCTCTTATGCTACCTATGGCATCAAGACTGCCAGAAACGAGACCCCCGTTAAGCTATTAGCAGACAAACAAATGAAATGAGGGGCTCGTTTGACAAACATATTAAGGTTGTTTTTTCTGCTGCTTTAGAAATAATTTCCTTTAAAGGCAACTGATTGGCACTAGAAATTAAAAAAAATAGAAAAAATTCCCCTATGCACCTGGGTTTTCGGTGACTGTTGGTTTCCTTAATATATATATATATATATATATATATATATATATATATATATATATATATATATATATATATATATATATATATATATATATATATATATATATATACATTGTAAAGCCCAATTTAGAATAGGCGGCACACAATTTCGGTCGTTTCAATTAAAACGAAGAGCATAGCGTACACAATTTGTGACGAAAAAGTTGCAAGCACTTCGGCATAGCGCAGTCCATTGCAATTGAGCTAGTCACTTGGGTGCTGCTTCTTGACCGATCTGGGAGCGCACTAGCAGATAGTGGACATCGTTTATGTCGGTTGCGCAAATCGCGATAATTAGTGGCAACTAACGACAAGGTGTTTTGATTTTTTATATATATTGTTCATTTTCACGACTTCATGACATGACCATGGTTGTCCATCACTGTGAGACGGCTACTGCGCCCTTCCACTCCTTATAACTAACAATCGCCACGAAGAGGCGCAATCCCATGAAGCTCAGCAGAGCTGGGAGACTCGGACTTCCAATTGCACTGTGAATCAAGCTTGAAGCGTCACCAGTCTTTACAGAAGGCAATGCAGTCTCTGGGTTCCCGTTCTCAAGATGGAGAACTATCAGTGGCAGCTGTAGCCGCTGAACGCTGTTGGTGTTTTCGTTTGAGGCACATCGAGTGATGCGCCTGATTACGATCATATTTCAGGTTGCATTCGTAGAAGTCTGGTTCCTCGTGTACTGCTGCCTGCAAACGATGCTGCCATGATCGTGGATCGATTGGCAACGCTGTTTTGGGCCAGGGGTTGCCTACTAGTAACAGCTCTAAGAGCAAGACTTAAGCACTGTACTTACGGCCATTCGGCGGGCAGGTGTAGAGCGGACAACATTGTGGATATTTCTTGGACCGGTCGCCGACGTTCAAGAAGCCGCAATGATGAATGCTCTGGTCTAATATCGGGCAGCTAATAGTGAAAATTAAAAAAAAACACCAATGGCATAGCTTCGGCTATTTGGTGATCAACAGCTTACTCAAGAAACATCGGGATCCATGCCCACTCAGTAAGAACAACAGTGCAAGCAAACAGAACAAGGCCCATGCTCTGGACTCTATCTGCAGATATGTTCTCTTTTGAATCTATCAGGGCGCAAATTACAAATGCATAATTTTATTTCTCCAGCTATATTACTTTAGCAAGAGGGCCGCAGTTCATCCTAGGTTCTACAGAAAGCACTTGTCATGAATACTTTGCTCATATACACATACCAAGAGAAAACATTGTCTTTTTCGTAGTCCATTTCCACTTTACTTTAAACGAAGCACATTCTCCTATTGTCACTTCTTTGGCCGAGACGAAGGCTCTTGCGTACTGCATTCTTACATGAATTAATATATTGCACGGAAATGAGACGGCATACGTATAACGGCTAACGGAAAAAAAAAATTAGGATACGGTTTAGCATGGCTAAGCGTAGAATATTGCCGCGAATATTTGCAGTGTTTCTTCGTTCTTCAAATCTGCCGCCACACCACTTAACCGCTTTGTTTGCGACGCAATACGCAACTAAATTTATCTCGATTGATCGCAGCCAGGCAGAGCTGATTCTACGTTGTTCCGGAATGTTCTAGTAACTTTGCACGCTTTATCGCGAAAGTTCGCTATCAGCTTTAAATTGAGCACGGCCGACAGCGGCGGGGCATTCTATTCGACGACCGCCGAGCACGCTTGTCGCGTCGCCGCTGCCGAGTGATTCAGTCCATTGTGGGCGCAAGTCAGCCCAATAAAGTTTTGTTTTGGAAGGCCTTTTGTCCGTTTTCATTGCTCCTTCGACTGCAGTAACCACTACGTGACAATATCGTGCGGTAGCGCTAGTTAAGGTGGACATTTACTGTCCTTACGTACTGTGAACGAGAAAGCATGCTTTGACCTCAAGGCCTTTTTGCACTAAAGACCTCCACCATAAAGGCCTTTAAGATAATGTCTTTGGCCTCGAGAGTTTCTCCCTAAAGGCTTTTTAACCGGAAGGCATTTACCACGAAGGCCTTCAAACTAAATGCCTTTACCCTAATGCCTATACAAAGCCTTTGCCTTGGAGGCATTTGACCTAAAGGGCTTCATTGTGAGGGAATTTACCTTCGACACCTTCACCCAGGTCCACCGCTCAGCCAGGCCTCCAACCCATGTGGAGGCTTGCCAGGTGTGTACGCCCACAACTCTGTGTGCAGGTGATCCCCTTCCACGAAGCAGGCTTTAGAGACGTACGTATGTACGTATGCCCGAAATCGGAAATCGCGCCGAGTAGTGCTGATCCGGAGTTCCCGCGTTCGAACCCGACCGCGGCGACTGAGCTTTTAATAATAATAATAATAATAATAATAATAATAATAATAATAATAATAATAATAATAATAATAATAATAATAATAATAATAATAATAATAATAATAATAATAATAATAATAATAATAATTGTTTTTTTTTTGAAAGGAAATGGCGCAGTATCTGTCTCATCTATCGTTGGACACCTGAATCACGCCGTATGGGAAGGGATAAAGGAGGAAGTGAAATAAGAAAGAAAGAAAGGAAGAGGTGCCCGTAGTGGAGGGCTCCGGAATAATTTCGACCACCTGGGGATCTTTAACGTGCACTGACATCGCACAGCACACGGGCGCCTTAGCGTTTGTCCTCCATAAAAACGCAGCCACCGCGGTGGGGTTCGAACCCGGGAACTCGGGATCAGTAGTCGAGGAAAAACGCTAAGGCGCCCGTGTTTTGTGCGATGTCAGTGCACGTTAAAGATCCTCAGGTGGTCGAAATTATTCCGTAGCCCTCCACTACGGCACCTCTTTCTTCTTTCACTCCCTCCTTTATCGCTTCCCTTACGGCGTGGTTCACGTGACCAACGATATACGAGACAGACACTGCGCCGTTTCGTTTCCCCAAAAACCAATTATTATTATTATTATTATATTAGCAGCGCTGCAGCTCTAAAACATTTCTTCGCTTAAAAGCATGTGCGGCAACTCAGCAGCGTTATCCACCATGCAATGTTTTAAAAACCTTTCACGTATCTCTCTTGTTGACATTGTCCTGTAACAGCTGAAGCCCCCTTATCTTCACTAACTTCTAAATCTCCTACGCCCGCCTGACATTCTGCCGCCCCTTGCTGTGCTTCACTTTTTTAAGCGAATCCATTCTGCTACCATCGACCATCGGATAGTTTGCCTTCTGATTACAGGTCATACCCACGCGTGTTTCTTTTTCATTTCAGGTAGGATGCACAACTCCGCGTGTTTCCTTGCGCGCTGTACACTCTTAAGGTATTGCAACGTAAAACCTATCATTTGCCTTTCCAAAGCTTCTTTCGTTGCGCTTACATTATGCTCAACTCTTTTTGTTCGCCTAAGCGTTTCAGCTCAGGTGAGTACCGATAAGATACAACTGTTATGTGCCTTTTTTTGAGATATGATGGCAAACTGGAAAACATGATCTCAGAGTACCTGCCATTATGCGGGCATTGCCTGCCGCAACATGCCGCATTGCCTTCCGACTTCCAACGCTTCGCTGCCGATTGTAAACTGCTCTTCCAGAAATGTTGATGAATACTAAACCTCTCTGCGTTTTAGTAATAATTTGCTGCTTGCTTGCTGCTGCTGTTTGCTTCCTGCTGTATGCTGCTGCTCGTATGCTGCTCCTTGCTTGGTCCTCGACCACGCATATTAATTCAACTCCTGTGTGACTCATAAGGTCAATATATTGCACCCCATGCATGTGGTACAGTGATCTACCCCTCGAACCTCCACCACTAATTTAACATGTAAAAATATGTTTACAGAAGTGGATTGCAGATATATGCAGCAAGAGACATCCAAGGAGCCATATAGTAAGGCCCAGCGCCCGAATACACTTCGTTCTCCTCATCCACCATACACCAGCAGCACACTTCATATTCTCTGCCCACACCTGCGTCTATGCCAATATCATCAGCGAATCGCAGGCTACTGAAGTTTTTCAAAAAGTTTTTATCCAGCCCTTCCCAATTAAGGCCTCTGAATACCTCCTGTAAAACCTCCTGTAAAAGGTTTAATCGCATCTCCCTGGTGCACCTTCTTATTTATTGTGATTTTATTGCTTTAATTATGAAGGATAACGAGGACTGTGCAGATATCAAAAATAAAATTTTGTATTTTAGATATACATCTTCTATACCTGATTGTGTAATGTCTGCATGACTGCTTTGGTTTCCACAGAGTCAAATGCTGTCTCGCAAGCAATTAATGCTATGTATGGTAGTCGATTGTATTCTGTAATTTCTCTATTCTCTGGTTGATAGTGTGAAGATTGGCTAGTGTTCAGTAGCCTTTACGAAAATCTACCTCATATTTTGTTTGATATCGGACACGAGGCTCTGATGCGATAATTTATTTATTTTTTTATTACGCTGTTGAAAAACTGCTGGTTTTGCTTACTGCGTAATTTGAGCATTTTATTTCAAATTTATTCATAAATACGGCTCTCCACGTGTTTACTGATGAGACATTCCAGAAGTAATAGTGACTAGAGAAGTAGGCAGTGGAAGTAAATGCCTATGATCAGACATCATAATTCACCAGTGCATATTTCTCTAAAATTGACTTACCCCTTTAAAAGCCTAATACAAAGTGCGGAAAAGTACCCGTATAAACTGCTTACAATGTCTTTAAGGAATATCTGTATCTTTACCTTTTTACAGTGATGTAGGCGTTCCCTTCGGAGCGTTGAATATCTTCACATTGTGAGAGAGAAAGAGCAGTTTCAGAAGCAACTGTTTGTTCCTTATGCTGACATGTTCCTGTAAAAGGAAGCGTTGAATGTGATTAGATGCCTGGTAAGTCTCTGCTGGAGAAACTGTGCACTTAGCGGCTACTATAACGTAGTTCAAGCGACCGGCGCCAATGCAAAAAATGGTGGGGACAACACAAACGTGTTGCCCCCATCATTCCCCATAAATGCATGTGTGTCGTCCCCATAATTCTCGCCTCGCCACCGGACGATTCAACCATGGCAAACCAACGTGCTCATCTGGACATTCCATATTAAAGCAATGAAAATATTGTTTACTGAAACAAGACATCGTTTTTTAACTGACAGATCATTTCTGTCACCGCCATTTTGACCAGTTGATGTAATAACATATTCCAAACCTCTTTGTGTTGCCCTTGTCTTTTAGTACTTGCATTGAAAGAGATGTGAGTAAGCTTCTGAGAAGTTCCTTAGCATTTGGCTTTTTTCTCTATCTAGTTTCAGCCTGACCCTGATTCAAACTTTCTTGGGTTTCATGATTTCTTAAAATTTTAAGATTAATTTTGTCGCTCACGTCGAAAATCATTCATACAAACCCAGTTAGAGTTCTGTTATTCACGGATGAGCGAGGCGGCAGCAATTACTGTGCCACTGACAACATTGCTTTCAATGCAGCTGAATCGACTATTATAGTGAGCAGAATGTCCGAACTTTGGCTGTATTGATAGGCACGGCAATCTCAGGGCGCCACCTGCGCAACAGGTCTAATAATAGAAATAAATGAGCAATCTCAAAACTATAGAAAAGGAAAACTTTGACGTTTCGGTGCCCGCACGGGTCAACTGTTCACAATGGCAGCGGATGGACGAAGGTGGTAACTGCTTAAGTCACCATTTAAAGCCTAATAATTCAGACTTAACTATCTTCGTCCTTTTCCTGCCATTTTCAACTAGGATCTCGCATGGGCAACGAAACGTCATTGTTTTTTCTTTATTATAATTTGGCGAGTGCCAAATTGCTATTATTGCTAATATGATTCCCCCTCGAAGACGGGACTTGGTCAAACACTTAACTAAACGAAAATCCTGCATGTTCTAGGAGAAAAAAGGACGACACACGCGCTACTACTAGCAATTGAAAGCTTTATTGCAGCACCGCAACAAGGTAACTCAACATTGCTTTTCACACAGCAGTAACAACTTAGTGCTGCGCACGCTGCCTTCTGTCCTTTCCAGCTGCGACTCGACCTCATCGAGTCGCGTATGGCTGAAAGTGGCGTACAGAAAACCCTATTCCCATCTAATTTGGAATGGCAGGCTGTGGCATGTGTTAGAATTGTATTGCCAAAGAGGAAAGAGTGCATCTACTTCTTCAGAGCCCACCTTTGATAATGACCGAATGTTTTCGGAGGCAGCACTCCGCCGGTTGCCGGTTGCACTATGCGAACATAACTGAAGCTAGAACAAAAAAGCACTAGGATATTATCTCCTACAGCGGAAATGAAATTGAGGTTGAATAAAACTTCTAAAGAACAGTCTTCACGACTTCGAAGTGAAATTACCTTCAACTTGTATTGAGCTACCCCGGCTAAGTCCTTCTTACTTTGCTATTCAGTAGGTGCCTAGAGGATGGCGCTACGACTGCACGCCAACTAGGGGCATTTGTAGTGTAAAAGCATCATCGTCGTCATAATCATCATCATCAGCCTCAAACACACACACACACTGCAGGGCAAAGGCCTCTCCCATGTGTCTTTAATCAACCCTGACCTTTATTAGCTGCGCCCACCCTATGCATGCGAAATTCTAAACCTCACCCGCCCAGCTAACCTTCTGCCGCCCCCTTCTATACGCTTGCCTTCTCTTGGAATCCTCTCCGATACCCCTAAGAACCAGCAGTTATCTTGCCTTCGCATTACATGCACTGCCCAGGGCGATTTCTTTCTCTTGATTTCGATGAGGAAGTGATTAATCAGCCTGTGTTCCCTCACCCACTCTGTCCACTAGCGGTCTCTTAACGTTAGATATATTTTTTTCGTTCTGTGGCTCGCTGCATTGTTCATAACTTAAGCTAAACCCTTTCCGCTAGCCTCAAAGTTTCTACCCCCTAGGTGAGTACCTGTAAGATACAGCTGTTGTACACTTTCCTCCTGAGAGATATTGATAAACTGCAATTCATGATCTGAGGCTGTCTGCCATATGCGCTCCACCTCATTCTTATCCTTCTAGATATTTCCCTCTCATGATCCGCATTAGCTGTCACTACCTGCACAAAGTAGATGCATTCCTTTACCACTTGCAGCACCTGGATGACAATTGTGAACTGCTCTTTCCTTGCTAGACTGTTGAACATTACTTTGGTTTTCTGCTTGTTAATTTTTGGACCCACCGTGCTCCTCTACTTGTCTAACTAATTAATCATAATTTGCAGGTCCCTCCCGGGTGGCTCCGCTAGAAAATGTCATCAGCGAATCAGAGATTATGGAGGTATTCTGGATTAACTCTTATCAGCAAGAGTTCACAATTCAGGCCTCGAATTACCTCCTGTAAACAAGCGTTGAATGTCATTGGCGAGATCGTGTCTCCTTGTCTGACGTCCTTCTTTACTGGAATTTTATTGCTGACTCTATGGAGGACTATGGTACCTGTGCAGTTGCTATATATGTCTTCCCGAATTTTGACATAAGGCTCTTCTACACCCTGATTCCGCAATACCTGCATGACTGCTGAGGTTTCGACTGAGTCGAATGCTTTCCCGTAATCAATGAAGGCCTCATGTAGGGGTTGGTTATATTCTGCACATTTCTCTATCACCTGATTGATAGTGTGAATATGATCTATTCTAGAATACTCTTTACGAAAGCCTGCCTGATCAATTCGTTGAAGTTCATTAATATCATTAAGAATAAGATTCGGCTAAGAATCTCTGGCTCCAGACAAGCCGTCATTGGAATCCGAATCTGGCAAAGCTTAACTCTAGAACTTTATCTAGTGAGGCATGCCTAGAAGTGTTGTTCGAGGAACTAGCGGGTATTAAATGGGATGTCATAGGGCTTAGTGAAGTTAGGAGGACAAGTGAGGCGTATACAGTACTAAAGGTAGGGCACATATTGTGCTATCGCAGATTTTCGGATCGACGAGAACCAGTTGAGAAGTGGGATTCCTCATTAATCAGGATATAGCTGACAACTTGCAGTATTATGAAGACGTGGAATCGGTAATGAAGAATGTAAAATTACGGTGCACTGTACTGATGGGCGACTTCAAGGCGAAGGAGGGCAAGAAGCCGGCTGGCGACCAGGTGGGAGGTGACAATGAGCAGGTTCCAGGAATAGCAGGGGAGAGTTATTAGTAGAATTCGCAGATAGGAAATAATTTACCGATCATGAATGCCTTCTTCCGTAAGCTAGAGAACAGGAAGTGGACCTGGAAGGGCCCCAGTGGTGAGACTAAAAACGAAATCGACTTCATACTATGCGCTAAACCTGGCATCATTCAGGATTTGGCCGTCCTCGGAAAGGTGCGCTGAAGCGACCACAGAATGGTAAGGTCTCGAATTGGTTTAGACCTGAAGACGGAAGGGAAAAAGGCAATGAAGAGGAAACCCATTAACGAGCTAGCGGTAAAAGGGAAAATATAGAATTTCAGAATATCGCTGCAGAACAGATATTCAGCTTTAACTGAAGAAGACGATGTTAATGTTCATACAATGAACGATAATCTGACAGCTATCATTACAGAGTCCGCCGTAGAAGTAGGCGGTACGACGGTGCGACAGGATATCGGCAAGCTATTTCAGGAGACGAAAGATCTGAATAAGAAATGCCAAGGCCTGAGGGCATCTAACCCTTGAAACAGAACAGAACTAGCAGACCTATCGGAGTTAATAAATAAACGCAATGTAGCCGACTTAAGGAAGTTTAATATGGACAGAATTGAGCATGCTCTAAATATTGAAGTAGCCTAAAAGCGATGGAGCCGAAACTGGTCATAGGAAAAAACAGATGCATGTGTTAAGAGTAAAAGAGGCAATGTCATTAGTAATTTGAATAAGGTAGTTAATGTAGCAGAAAAGTTCTGCATAAATCTATACAGCAGCCAGTGTATTTAGAAACTTAAGGACAGAGACAGTAGCGCGCAGCAATGCGTCATCCCGTCTCTAACGTAAGCTGTAGTAAATAAAACCTTAGGAGCAATGCAAAGGGGGAAAGCAGCTGGTGAGGATCAGGTTACAGCAGATCTGTGGTTGTCCTAGAAAAACTAGCCACCCTGTATACGGAACGCCTTATCAACCTCGAAAGTACTAGAAGATTGGAAGAATGCAAACATTACTTTAATTCAAAAGAAAGAAGACGCCAGGCAGTTTAAAATTTACCGACCGATCGCCTTACTGTCCGTTGCCTACAAGGTATTTACTAAGGTAATCGCTAATAGAGTAAGTGAAACAGATGGTACTCGCTTAATTCCGATGCCTGCAATTTACATGATCATAATTATTCATTTATGCTGCAGTCCAGCTCACGAAGATGCGTTCCTAAAAAACCCGTTCTAAGATACGCGCGGGAGTTTCAGTGGGTGCCTACAGGAAGGCGTTACGACTGCACGCCAAGTTCGGTGGAATTGCACTGGAAACGCATGGTACTCGCTTAATTCCGGCATCTGTAATTTACATGCTCTTAATTACTCATGCATTAATCAGTACAGATCTTTAAGATACGTTTCTAAGAAACCCGTGCATATAATAGACGCGCTTTTATTCATGCTGAAACGTCGAGCCGTCGTCCTGGTGTTTTGTGGCATGAGCACGCTCCGATATTACGTTTCTTGACTATTTCCATGCATTGGAGAACGAAAAAAAAACAGCCGTCGTGGCGGAGTGGAAGCGCCCCCGTCTTGAACGCCAAAAGCCCTGGTTCAATTCTCTGCTTTGACGCCGGTTTTGTTATTAATTTAGTGTGCGTGCCCTCTGACTTTTACGCATCCCCCGAATATTTCGGCACCCTCGCAGTAGAGGGCTTTGTCAGGCGCGGCGAATTCACATTTACATGGCGTAGTGAACCTATCGCTTCAAAGCTAAACATTTCCTCATCTCTTAGCTTTGCTTTGAGTAGGCGCTTTGAGTACAAGGAAGTAAAAGACGATCTGGTGAGCTCTTCTTTCAAGAGAGAAAGCTTGGAACTCTGACATAAGGATCCCGAGCTCAATATTGGTTTTGCAGCCGCAGCGCCGCGTCGCAGGCCTGGCGACGAGAGGCAAAATTGCTGGGAGCGTGCAGAGATGAGTTTAGTCGACTGAGATGCGTTTCTCGCGTCATTTTGTACAGCTTTTTGTGATCGCATCCACTTCGTCGTTTTCGAGCAAAGATATATAGCTATTACTATTGTTTTGTGAAGTACCACAACCATCTACACAATAAACGGAGAGCACGCAACTAACCATGAAAATTTTTCGTGTCGTAGACAAGAGGTACGGAACGCAGACGCGCAAAGCTAGGACTGCAGCCTTTAGCACAGTGAGATGTTTCCTTTGCAGTAGCATCTGCCTAATTCGCATCGTGTAATGGTTTTATAATCATATGCGCGGCTCTGGGGCAAACATGAATGCTTGTACAGGTGAAGAATGACTATAGCTTGAAAAGAGGCGCAAGTGCCGTGCTTTTGGGCGACTGCCAGTGCAATGCGCATCCTAAGAGGGAGGGTTTAATTGATAACTAAAAAATCGCGAACATTAACAGGGCTGAAAGGTTAGCTAGTGTCTTTTCGTTCGTTTCGAGTTAGCAGCAGGAAAAATGCACAACGACACCGAATTCCAATACATGCTGGCAATAGGAAAGTATTAGCAGCAGTGGAATCGTACCGAATGTGACGTCAATTCTGTTAAGGTGACGTCACTTTCCTCAATCCAATCGGCGAATCCTTTGAGGGAATGCGAATTTTAGCCGCATTGAGGTTGTATTACCTTAAAACAAAACAAAAAACAGACAATGAGAAACGACTTACTTTATGCGCTGTGTGCGCGTCCCCTTCTTTCTTTTTATTCGCAGTGTTTTCCACGATGCTTGAGAACAGTTCATAATAGGTTTGGCTGCAGGTGCAGCCTGCGCGTGATTTATACAGAATAGGTAGTAGTTGCTCGCTTTATTTGGCAAGTGTAGCGCTGTGTCAAGCGGTGTCAGGGGATTTATGAGGTCCTATGTACCGATGGCTAACCTTTAAGGAAAACCTACTAATAACGCTAGTACGAGATCAGTCTGTGACCAATAACGTTCAGCAAAGGTTTTACTTATGGTATTCATCTAATATAACAGAAGTTCGGTTCTTTTGCTATTCACTATGCTCGTCCTTTACATTATAATAGAAAGTGTTGAACATTTTCAAGCCGTCGACACGCGGCTGCACCACTTTGTTTATGACTACAGATGCTACGAAACTTATCTACATGGTTTGTAGCCCTCCAACACTGCTTCTACGTTGTTTGAAATTGTTAGAGATTCACATCACCATCGTTTCTCGAAGGCTCGTCGTCAGCTTTAAGTCAGCACGGCTAAGAGCAGCGGGAATTTTGTTCTTCATCGACCACCGAACACGTTTGTTGACACCGCCCCGGCCGAGTCGTTCAGATCTTTGTATGCGCAAATCAGCCGAGGAAAGAGATTGTTTTTACAGAATATTGTCAGTCTTCCCGACCGATGCCCTGCTGTCAGCACCACGTGCCACTATTACGTTTGTATTATGGGTGACAACGCCTGCAATGTACTTTAAATCACGTACCTGAATCTTCAACCTCTTGCCACAGCCGTCCACACAATCCATAGCGCGCCGGAAACTACCCGTGAAACTTTAACGCGTCCTAGACAGGTGGTGCGGGAAGCATAAGCACTAAACTTAAATTTCAGCATTTCGCAGAATTAAATGTTTCATTTTCAGTAACATCTGGCTAATTCGCATCGGGTAATGATTTTGTAGCCATAGACGCGGCTCTGCGGCTAACAGGAATACTTGATCACCTCGCACAGAAAATTTGCCACAGATCATTCTTTCATATCCTATATTATAAGGCCCGGCTGCTATCACAGAAGTATGACTAACCTGCGGTTGAGAGCAGCCTGAATCAGGCGCCCCAAGTCCGCCCGATTATCGCTCGCACAATAAGATATCAGAAGTCGCCACTGCTATCGGTAGGCAAAGAATAAAACGCATTACTGCCTGGAATTCAGCTTTACTGAAATGCAAAATGTTCTGTAAATCTTTTGAACTTTAGGTGCCGTATATAAAAAAAATTACGCCAATATCTCAAGCGCGTATGTTGATTGTGTTTATATATTTCTTGCTGCACGAAAGAGCAGAACCTTTCTTGTTTTGTGCGTCGTAGACACAATTGTTTTCTTTTCTTTTTGCTATGCCTCAGTTAAATTTTTCCATTGCGCAGAGTCAGTCAATTCGTCTAGAATTGCTAAGCCGGTATCGACGCACGTGACACTCAATACGTAATTCGTACTTCCACTTGCTCCGAATGAGATTGTGTTTATACATTTTTCACTACGTAAAAAGAAACAGACCTCTTCTACGACCAACTTTTGCTTGGAGCCGCCGCGGTGGCTGGGTGGTTACGGCGCTCGGCTTCCGGCCCAAAAGAGGCCGGGTTCGATCCCGGCCTCGGCGGTCGAATTTCGATGGAGGCGAAATTCTAGAGGCCCGTGTGCTGTGCGATGTCAGTGCACGTTAAACAACCCCAGGTGGTCGAAATTTCCGGAGCCCTTCACTGCGGCGTCTTTCATAGCCTGAGTCACTTTGGGACATTAAACCTCCATAATCAAAACCAAACTTCTGCTTGGTTCAGTCGTTTACCTGTCAACTAATCAGTAAATGTTATCTCATAAACATTTCCGACTCGACAGTTTGTGAAATCGCTTGTTTTGAATATTAATCATCATTTGGTACAAGTAACTTTTCTTATAACGGCCTTTTCCCGAAATAAAAAAAAATTAAAATACTTTTTTGCAGCAGGTGAGCATTTTTCCAGCTGAGATATGTTATGATGCGTTGATGCTGTTTTCGGACATTGCGCCGACTCCATCCGCCGCCACAGTACCCACGACCAAGTCGTGATTCCGATGTTCCGAGATTGTTGTTTCTGCTCGTTGATAAAAAAATTGGTTTTGGGGAAAGGAAATGGCGCAATAACTGTGTCACTTATCTCGGTGGACACCCGAACCGCACCGTAAGGCAAAGGATAAAGGAGGGAGTGAAAGAAGAAAGGTGCCGTTGTGGAGAGCTCCGGAATAATTTCGACCCCCTGGTGATCTTTAACGTGCACTGACATCGCACAGCACACGGACGCCTTTTGCGTTTCGAATCCATCGAAACGCGTCCGCCGCGGTCGGGATCGAACCCGGGTACTCCGGCTCAGTACACCCGCACCATGTTGCGCTTTTGAAAAAGTTTTAGGATCCCATATTGCGTTGTCTGGCAACCATAAGCATGCGCAGACGCGTGGAGAGCAAGGTTGCTTTTGTTTGTTTTGTGTTGCTTCATTGCTCAACTCGTTCACATAAATATCTGCCTCAGGCCAGAAATTCAACAAGACAAAACAAAATCGCAAACGCCGCTAGATTTGCGGGGAAAATATATACTTATCCATAGCTAGAGGGTGCGCCGAACGCGCCGAGTGAGAACGTCGGCGGCGAGCCGGTCAGTTTGTGTTGCAGCCAGATACGGTGCAGCGAGGGCAGTCGGCGCTGGCGCGCCGAGGCATCGGCGCACACCTCTACTTGGCGGTGGCGGCGCCGCCACCCTGTGGCGGCGCCGCCACGCTGTCACGTGCTTCGTCACATGGTGCGGAGCAGCTGCTGACGCCGCGGCGCCGTGGCTTATCTCGTGGTTCGTCACGTGGGTGGTCACATGACCAGCCACGTGGTGCGGAGCAGCTGCTGCTGTTGGCGGCGCGGCGCGCCGGCGAAACCGAACTGCCACAGCTGTGCGCATGCGCCGTGCAAAGTGTGACGAATATGAAGAAGAAACGCCCAGCGAAACGGAGCTGCGAAACGGAGCTGCGAAAGACTGACCTTGCAATTCAACTGAGCAGTTCCACTTAACCAGATGTAGCTATCGCGTCACTCCAGGTTTAACCAGAGCTAAACCACCGCCAATTTTTAAATTACTGTTTCGTATTCTTTGAGTCTCAATGGACATGAATCATCGCGAACTCTTCTGGACACACCATATTCACCAAACTTTGGAGCATGGGTGTGGTCTAAATTAATCAGCGCTTCATATACTGGAGCCAAATGTGAGTGAGGTGTGGCGTTTATAATTGGATAATTTAGTGTACCCGGCGAGAATTCCGCTTAGTAGAAAGTATGCTCAGAAACTAGAAGTCAAAACTGATACACTCGAATTATCGCTGCTGGAGCCAAAAAATGTTCCCCAGGCAGGTATGACCAGGGAGAACCGTGTGAGAAATCTGTAATTTTTTGTCCACGTTGATCTAAATGTATGCGTTCTCAAGCCTTATTGCGAGTGTTCCCACGAAGCCTACACCAGGCTCTCATGCGACTGGGGAGAATAAAAACCTGACGTTTTGCGATAGAAGCGTAACATTTTTCATATTTGTTTGAGCTACTTTGCAAAAGCCAGAAGCGACCACAATGTGACAACGCAATGTTTAAGACAATGTTTCACGCTCCTCGGGGGCTTGGAATGCCTGAAACATCTACCTAGACGCTTCGTCTCCTCCTGAGACGTTGCAGTGACAGCTATCGAATCTGCTGTTTTTAAAGGGCGCCTCTCACAGAGCCGGTACTACACCACTTGGGGAGCTTAGCCCCCTATGAACCAGGTGAGCTAAGTGTGCGCTGTTAGATCTCATATATGGCTTGATCGCATTCTTTACAGTGCAAAGCTGTCAAAACATTTAGAAAACTTTTAAAGTCGCCAGCACGATATAGTGATAGTTGTCGGTTAGAACTATTAACCACGAAGAATCAAACATCAGCACCGTTTACAGCAGCAAAGCGTTTGCACCAGTATAATTGTTAAAATTTGCGAATCTTTGCTTTTCTTTCGGAAGACACGAATATGCATGTTCCACCATGCTGTAAAACACGCATATTTTGCATTAAAACGAGAGTAACAAAAGATTTGGAGCAAGCCAAAACTTTCTGTGAACAATGTTGGATCCTGGTTTCTATGTTATTTTTCATTTAAATAGTCGCTCGACATTTCAAACATAAGGCATCGCTGGACGTAATATAGGCGGTTTGCAATGTGCTGCGGTTCTGCTCTCTGGATTGGTTCAGCGACATTTTTTTTTGCATTCTACTTAAGCCTCATTATTCTCTTTGCGAAAGAATTTTGTTGAAGCACTTTCACTTACCCTCTCCGCATGTGCTGAAGATATAACGTGTCTTCGCAGTCCAATGGCCGGTTGCTTCGACTGTGATGTCATCAGGATCCGCTGAAAAATACACGTGGCAACTTCTACGCTGTCAGAACACCTTTTAACAGAAACTGCATCCGAAACAAAACAAAACTACCAAACTTCCCGCCTTCTTACCCAGTCCCAAATATATGACGCTAGTTGAAAGTCCGCCGTCCGGCACTTCGAGTATACTCTTATTCTGGGTTCCACATAAACCTATTTGTTTTTACTTAAGTTCCATGTAAATTTTTCTTCTTCTCACATTTTATCAAAAATGTTACTCTCTTAGGTACTTATCTAGGGAACACAAGATTTTACAGCACCCTTTCTTTACAGCACCCTTTCTCAACGGGAACGGGCAGAAGATATCCCGCTAGATTTTTATCAAGGTTATTAATTGCTCTACAATCGATTTACTTCAAAACCCGTTCCGATAGAACCAGATCACTGCTCGCTTTCGTCACATAAATATCCCTTCAGCTGGTCCAAGGCCCTTTGGCTTGAAGATCGGGGGCGAGGGGGTGGGGGGGGGGGGGGGTCGAGGGGCTGCTGCGGGGAAGCGGCGACTTTGTTCGGCGGAAGTGTGTCCCGTGCATAGTCTCAAACATTTTGACATATCTTCCAGAAATTTGAAAAATTTTCACCAGAACCACGCCAAACTATCCCTAATTGCTGAGCGTGACCGAACAGAACGCTTTGACGATTAAGCTCTTTCTGATAATTTCTAAACTGTTATAGACATATGCAATAGCACTGCTACAAATGTCAAAATAAATGGCGACCACAACGCTAACTTTTTATATGTAATTTTAGATGTCAGGTAAATAACGTCGTAATTAAATTAAGTGTTGTTTGGTCGCCGCCACTGTTAGAATAACGCAGCGATGAAAACACTATTTTAACTAAAGAGCTGTTTTCAAAACTTAATTACAGGCTTCGAAAACGCATCAGATAATCGCCAGAAAATGAAAAGTCAACTTATTTTTCGCGGTTTTTACCTACAATTCATGCATCTTAACTTTTCGTTTACTAAAGATTCACATAAACGAAACCTTACTAATTATTTTAATGATGATTTGAAATTCATAAATAAGTTCCACCGAAATTTGGCAGTACTTCAAAAACTGGCACAGTGCACCAGTTTACTCAGCCTGCATCTGGGAGATTTGTGGCTATTTTCTGCAATATTGGGATAAATGCGCATATTTTACCTATTTGAATGGCCACTTACAACAACGTTTTTATTTTTATTTTGAGGTAATTTATTTGCTTGTTTTTCTCGTTTCCATTATTTCACTATACCACGAGAAGGGCAATTTGCTAGCAAGCTCCCTCGAATCCGCTGAAACAATGACATACGCAATGATGGATTTATAGGCCTCTCAGCCTTACCAATAGCTTCCTGTACATATGAGTGTCAGTAGCATACCGCATGGTACAACTGAGAAACACGTTGAAAACTTTGCGTGCGCAAGAAATTGTGCTCTAGGAGCTCACCGGTAGTTCCGTCTGTTGTGTAGGTTTCAGTTAGGCCAAAGGAGACACCTGTAAGAAAGTTCTTTTCAGCGCTCAAAAATTATGAGCATTGTAAAATTCTTAAAAAAGTATTTAGAGATACAAATATACAATGTAGATTATGGAATGAAATAATTTTTGTTACGGGAACCATACTACAATCCTAATGGTACGATAGATTATGTTTAATTCCGTGGAAGGTCCCGGACAGCAGAAACTTGATCAGACAAACAAGGCTATCTCTGAATCACTGAACCTGAAAGATGTCTAAGGTCACAGAATGCGGCCTCTACCATTCAGCTTTGTCAATTTTGCTGGTGATACACGTCCTATGCGCGTGTTCTGAAAGCTAATATGAAGATCATGCAAGAACAGAGTGGCAAAACTATAAGATGTACCTGCCTTCATCGAATGTACTAAGTCGTGTTTGCATGCTGGCGTGTTCAATCAACCTTGCCAGATTTTTTCGACACAATTGTTTTGCAGCGCTCCTAGCGCTCCTGCCGATAACCAAGAGCGATTTTTTACAACGGCGCGGTTTGTGCGCCAATAAACTACATAGCAGTCTAATGATTTGTTTTTTTAACACTTGGCTCCGGGACTGCGTTATGACTGGAAACGTTATGAAGGAAATTAAAAATAAATGTCACTCTCTGATTGCTTGCACAAGACGCATTTCGGGGTACTTCTGAATTCACCTAAAATATGTTCTCACAACTGCTGTGCATTTGCGCTAGGGTTTAAACAGGTCGAAGTCGAATTCGTCTACAGCTTAGTGCTCTCTCATGACCCACTTGGCCGTACCGAATGTCGCAGGATCAGATATTCGCCGCTTGTTGATATATATATATATATATATATATATATATATATATATATATATATATATATATATATATATATATATAATGTAACGGTAACGAACGTAGGTTGCGTTGGCTCCGCAGGATAAAGATTTAAGAGAAGTGGGCACTTCTACAAAGACACATTTATTTATCAACGTTTCGACCGCGGTCTTTTTCAGGACTCAGGATATATATATATATATATATATTATATATATATATATATATATATATATATATATATATATATATATATTGACTGTTATAACATAAAAGCGTAGGCACCTCAAATCATTAGAAATGACATCGTCTTATGTCGCACCAGTTTATAAATTGTAAGGAATAAAAAAAACGGTTCAAAGCGCGAGTGCCTTGGCGTTCTGCATTTCAGCTTTTCTTTATGCATCCAATTCTGCACGTTCAAAAGTTTCGAACCTCCTTCCAGGCTAACGGCCATCACTACTTGTTAAATGATCAGGATGGAAAGACAAGGTGGTCAAGAAGGAAAGTAGATATCTTGACAGCAAACCCAAAATCATTATCAACTCACAATATCTCGACACGCCTTCTGCAGGACAAAACAGTATCCAAACACCTAGAACTTAAATCTGCCCCGCGCCAGCGGTAGCCCCCTGATATCTGCAAACCTCCCAATTTTGTCCGCGTAACTGCCTCTGCCTCCGCCTTGCTTATTTTGTCTTCTTTTGCAAACCAGGACGTTGCCCTATGCAGTCACAGGTTACCATCCGTTCTATTTACATCCAGTGCTCATGTTCATTTCTTCTTCCTGATTTGCAATAGGATATTAATGACTCGCGTGTTTTCCCTGCCCCTCTCTTCTGTCCTCCTAGCTCGAAACTTCTCGCCTACCATTTTTTTATAGATCGCTGCCCTAGCCTCAATTCTACCACAGGTCATCTAGGAGTAAAACTAGATGATACTCAGAACTCGTTGTGTCTTCTTACTGTGTCCCGTCCTTGCACGCTATCAAATATGCTCATATATAGCTTTAGCGTTTTGACTGTGGTCCAAATTTCAGCCATGGAGTGAGTGCTTTAAACATAAACTTATATAATTCATTTGCTGTGAGCGATATTTGTAGGTAGCCATGCGAGACTTGCGAGAACCTCCCAAATGCTTTCGACTTGACTGATATTTTGCTGGCTATTTAGCTCTCGTAGCCTGGATCTATAGTAGAAACCTGCCAAAAGCAGATGTATTCACTAAACGATTTCACTTCTTCGCTGCCTATCATACAGCGTTGTGTTCATCCCAGGCACCATACATTTCATTAGTTTTCTGCATAACAATTCACAGGCCTATCGTCCACCTTTCCTTTTGTAGGTCTTCAATTAAACTCGAATTTCCCCAATGAGTTACCTGCCAGTAATGTGGTCAGCACTTCATAGATCTGTCCCCGCATCTGTCCCCGCATCTCTCTGTTCTCGTCCCCTTCCGAACCCCTCTTTGTCTCGTTGCGGCTCCTACAACCAGCAGTTGCCGTCTCCTCGACGCCATTCTCGCTCTCCTTTGGTCCGCCGGTCACAACACCTCCTAGCGGGTAACTAGGCGCCCCACTTCCGGAGACGACAACTGCGCTGTCACCCACCGTCTCAAGCCCTATATCCTCTCCTATGAACAATTTTCAAGTGCTTCTCGAAGGTGTTACTGTTGATAGACTTGTCGACAAGGGGGCTGTCGTGTCCTGCATTATTTGCAACTTGTGCCGGAAAACGTACATTCTACCTCTACCAGGGTTAACTGCCCGCCTCCAATGCCTGTTTTAGCATTGAGTTCAGAGTTCTCGCTGGCTTCCCTCACGATGAGATCCACGGGAGTGACATTCTCTCCACGCATCACGCCATCATTGACTGCATTTCCGCATTGATTTCTCGCAGCTGTATGACGCTCTCTTGGATGCCTCTCCTTTTGCCGCCACGCCTATTCTCGCCAGCGCAAGCAGCCACGTAGCGGCTTTCTCTTCTGTTCTTGTACCTCTGACTTGTGCTGGCCTCTCTGATGCTACTGTCTGTTACACACCTCCTCTCCTTTGTGATTATCGCAAATTTGTACTGCATCCTCATGCCGTGCTCACAATTTTTGGTGATTGTAGCACTGTTCGTTGCAAATCCATTTACTTTTTAAGCCACTTCATTTCGAGGAACATCG
The DNA here is from genome assembly GCA_030143305.2 of Amblyomma americanum. Classification (NCBI taxonomy): domain Eukaryota; kingdom Metazoa; phylum Arthropoda; class Arachnida; order Ixodida; family Ixodidae; genus Amblyomma; species Amblyomma americanum. The sequence goes on along the minus strand of JARKHS020023417.1, from coordinate 161,594 downwards.
CTTGAAACTGTTGATGTAATCGACCCCGTCGATGCTTCTACTGTCATTGATGACCTTAATGCGCATCACATAACCACCCTTACTCCTCCCATTAAGTCCCCGACCCGACCCCACCCGATGTTTTTCCCGTTCCTTTTATGATGCTCTCACGGCTATCCAGCGCTCCCTGCTCATCGCCTTGCTTCAGCGGTTCTACACGTGCTTCTACTTTCACCATACAACGTTGGGTCGTTTATCAGCGGTTCACCACCATGTCGACAGTGCAGCCACTGGTCTTTTGCTCCAGCGCCCGTATCACGTCTCCCCCACTGAGCACCGCATCATTGATGAACAGCTGAGCGACATGCTGCACCGCGGACTGACCCCGCCCAGTCAAAGCACGTGGGTGTTTCCGGTCGTGCTCGTAAAGAAAAAGAATGGCTCCATTGGATAGTGCGCAGGCTACCGGCGACTAAAGAAACTTGGTAGGAAAGCCGTCAACCGTTTGCCTCGTATCGATGACGCCCTGGACTACCTGAGGGTGCGGAGTACTTTTATTGTTGGATCTGCACTCTGGGTACTGAGCGGCATCGTTGGTCGAGACCAATCGCCAGAAAATAGCTTTCAGAAGCCTGACGGGCTGTATGAATTTTATGGCATGACCTCCGGTCTGTGCAACGCTCCTGGTGATTTAGAGCGCATGATGGACAACGTCTTCCGAAGGCTGAAATGGCAGAATTATCTCTGTTACCTTGGCGATGTTGTCATCTGAACCAGGCGACAACTCAGGCTAGTTGGTATTCCATCTACTCGCTGGACTTTCTATCTCAATTTCTTCGCTGCCTCAGCGACACTCACCAGCAGCTAAATTTAAAGAAATGTCACTTCGGCGCCCGGCAGCTGACCATCCTACACTATGTCATGTCCAAAGACGGTGTCGTGCCGGGCCATGGCAAGCTTCCTGCAGTTCATGATTTTCCCAAGCCCACATCAGTAAAAGAACTCAGATGTTTTATTGGCCTTTGATTGAGGTTTTTCCTCTTCGCCTGGAACGTTGCCGAAATTATCGCCCCATTGACACGAATTCTCGCCGGCTGCCGCGACTTATCGGCCTGGTCACCGACTTGCCAATTTTACCGATTTGTTTATTTAGACTAATAATAATCGAGGGCTATATTTAGGTGCTGCTAATAATCTGCGCATTTTGTTACCACCTGATGGGTGGTATATATATTGTGCGTTTTCTTCTGTCCTGTCCGAAAGCAGCGAGATAATTTGGTTCGCCTCTTTCTCAGGTTGTTCCAGTTTAATTGCCCTAATAATAAATTTATTTATTGCACATTGCACATTATATTACAGTTTCAAAAAGGAGGGCATCAAGACGAATGTAAAAGGACGCAAGGAAGTGTAGCGAAATCGGGGGGTTGCAGCGGAGTGCCAGAACTAAAGGTGCAATATAGCAAGCTTCTAGGACCGAACTGCCCGTGCCCGTCTTGTGCACCGTGTACCCGCCGCTCTACTTATACTTTCCTCTTCTGCCGCCTTGCGTAGCTTGTACCAAGGCACCAGCTGGGAGCGACGAACTGATCGTCACCGCGTTGTGGTGTCGGATAGCGCTACAGGCCCTCCTTGGCACCCCCCCCCCCCCCCCCCCCGCCAGGACGAAACAGCGAAACGGATGCCTCGACGAGAGGGGGGGGGGCTGTTTGGCGACAGGGAGATCGGCGGATATGAAAACCGCTTTGCAGTAGAGGTTCGTGAGAGGTGGTCCGGGGTAGGCCGATTTAGACGGTCCAACGAGACGACCTCCTGGCGATTGTTTAGGACAATGGTCGCGGACTTGGGCGTCTTGTGAAGTATGCATTACGGCCCGTACCAGGGTGTAAGAGGCGCCTTTACGGCATCTCGCCATAGTAAAAAGTGCGTCTAAGAAGCCAGGCCTGGATGCACGAAGAAGCGATGATCGGAAGATAGAGGTGGGGCCGGGCACAGATGGTGAATGCAGTCTTGTAAGCGTTGGAGATATTGCAGAAGCGTTGGCGGGGAAGCAGAAGGAATGAGCAAGTCTTCAGGAAACTGCAGGTGCGCACCAATGACGAGTTTTGACGCTGAATACCCGAGGTCACGACGAAGGACGGCACGTAGGCCAAGAAGCATCATAAGCAGGCGGTCGCCCATCGCTCTCGGTCCTGCCGCGCAGTGAGGGCAGCGTTCAGCTGGCGATGGAGCCGCTCAACCATGCCATTGGCGCAGGGACGGTATGCTTTGGTACGGCAGTGCTTAGTGTCAAGAACATGGCTGATAGAGGTAAAGAGGGTACAGTCAAATTACCGGCCGCGATCCATTGTAACAATACCATGGCAGCAGAAGCGGGAAAGCCATGTTAACACAAAGGCTTTCGCAATCGTTTCCGCTGTGATGTCCGGAATAGCCACGGCTTCAGGCCAACGACTGAAGCTGTAAATCATTGCTACGATGTATCGACGCTCGTTAAAGGAAGGAAGTGGTCTAACCAAGTCAAGATGAACGTGGTCAAAGCGACAGCCAGGTGGCAGGAAAGACTGGATTGGAGTCTTCGTGTAACGGGCCACTTGGGCTGGCTGGAAAGCAAGGCATGAGCGGGCCCATGCACTGGCGAACATCAGTGTAAATACTCGGCCAGACGTACCGAACGAGGAGCTGTGTGGCTCGGATGCTGGGATTGCAGATGTCATGAAGTGAGTGTAAAGCCGCTCGGCGAAAAGCAAACGGAATGAAAGGGCCAGGTAGGGCCGTCGACTTGCAGCACCAGATTGATCTGGCCAGAAACGGATGATGCACCCGTTCCACCGGAGGGAAAAGGGGTGGTCATGCAGTGCTTGCAGCTTAGGGTCCTCTACCTGCGCCCGGGCCACTGACTCCCAATCCACAGCATATGGAGAAGTACCAGCGGAGGTGATGTGTTAAGGAGCATCAGTTGCCCCATTGTCGGTGGATTTGATGTGGACAATACATGTGGTGAACTCCGATATATAGGCCTGGTGACGGAGTCCTTGGGCGACGTACTTGAAAGAGTTCCTACGGGACACATATGCAAGAGGCTAATAATACGTAAAAACGTAATATTCCTAGCCCTCCAAGAAATGACGGAAGTACTGAATGGTGGAGTAGATGGCATGCAGATCACGACCAAAAACGATGTAGCAGATCCCAGCAGGTTGGAGCTTCCGAGAGAAGAAACCCAGTAGGCGCCACTCGGAGTCGATTTGCTGCTGGAGAACAGCGCCGATTGTCACGCTCGAATCATCCACCATGATGCGAATGGTGACGTCAGTGCTCGGATGAACGAGAACGATCGAATCAGCAGCGGCTTGCTTAGCAGCAGTTTAGCTTCGGGTGTACCAGGAAAGCACGGATGAGAAGATCTCGGTTGTGCGATGAAAGTTGCTCAGGGGTTGCAGAACCTCGGCGCAGTGCGGCATAAAGCGCCTGGAGAAATTCACGAGGTCCATGAAGTTCTGCAGCTTGCGCAAGGTAGCTGGTACTGGGAAGTCTTTCACGGCCTTGACGTTGAAACGCAGCGGACGAATTCCCAACGCCGAGTTGTGGTGACCCAGAAACTCGGGCTCGGGAGATCCGAAGACACATTTATGAGCATTGAGTACCAATCAAAATTCGTGAAGGCGAGCAAGGAGTGCCCGGAGGTGACGTTCGTGTTCTTGCGGTGTGCGATTCGTAACGAGCATGTCATCAATGTAGGCGAATGCAGCCGGGATTCCGTGCGTCACATTGGCATTAATTCGTTAGAAAGTCAGAGTGCGGCATTCACAACTAAGTTGCTGGAGCGTTTTTTGCGGTCGTTATACAAACCCCACGAGGACCATGTCATACCATCCTCAAGACAACTGTATCACAGAACGCGGAAACAAAAGCGGATGCTTACAGACGGATAGCTAGACACTGCGTCGTCTGCAGGTGATGCTGCAGTATAGGCGTGGCTCGAAAATCGTTGCTTAGCCGTTCGTGCACGACGTACTTTTCTCGGCATTCATGTTGCTAGAATCCATGTCAGAGCCCTGATTGATACCAGTGCGCAAGAATACGTCTCGTGTTCATGCTTACGACGCCGCCTAAGAAAATTACTGGCGCCAGCCCCTGCAGCCGTTGTCCATGTAGCCATTGGTAGGACACCTCCCGTGGTCGGACTAAGCACAGCACGCGTAACTATCTCACGTGCGTTTTGTTTTCCGTTTTGGACCAGTGCCCTCAAGATGAAATTCTCAACCTAGACGTCCTTTCTGATTACTGTGCCCTCATGGACATTGTCACTGGTGTTGTTGAGCTTGACCTTCCCCTTTCTGCATAGTCGCCGACTCAAAGTGTGCACCGTCTTTCTGCAACCGGCTTTGTTCATCTGCACCCCGATGCAGCAACCTACATCTCTTTCTCCAGTATACCACCTGTCCCTAGTGGTGACTGCATCGTCACTCCGGCCCTTGGTGTGTCCCCCAATTGCACTACTGCGCTTGCCCATATCGTCGTCACAGTCTCCGCCAGTCGAGTGTACCTCCTGGTCATCAACTTTACCTCGTATGTCCAGTCGCACCCTCAAGGCATGACACTCGCAACACTCAGCCCTGCTGCCGCATGTGCCATAAAAGCTGTGGCCAACTACGTCTCGCCCTCTAATCACCGCCTATGTCCTACGGTGAAACCAACCCACGAGTGCGGCAAAATAATGCTTTCGACCTGTCATCAACGTAAGCGCAAGCCCTGCGCGGTCTATTAGCTTCTTTTGGCGACGTATTCGACTTTTATGACCGCCCGTTTTCTCCAACCTCTAGTGTGAAGCATCGTATAAACACCGGTGACGCCGCTTCTGTTCACAGAAGTCCGTATGGTGTCCAGTACAGAACGCCACATCATACAGCAGGCGTTATCAAACCATCACTGAGCCCTTGGGCCTCACCTATCGTCGTGCTTAAAAAGAAGGACGGGAGCTGGCGCTTTTGCGTCGATTACCAGCACCTCAACCGCATCATTAAAAAGGACGTCTATCTTCTGCCTAGAGTCGATGATGCATTGCATTTCTTTCAGGGAACCAAGAAATTTTCTTAAACCTATCTCAGGCCTGGGTACTGGAAAATCGCTTCCGATGACATGGACCACAAAAAGACTGCCTTCATGACGCAAGATGAATTATACAAGTTTAAAGTCATGCCGTTCGGTTTATGCAACGCGCCGGGTTATTTCTAACGCAGAATGAACTCCTTCTTGGCGGCATTGAATGGTGTACCTCTCTTTGTTATCTAGATCACGTTATGCTTTTCTAGCCTACTTTTACCACGCACCTCGACCGCCTCACGAGTTTTCTGGTCGTGTACCCTACAGCGGGGGTTCAGCTGAACTCCTCAAAATGCAAATTCAGTCGCTGCCAAGTGACCATTCTCAGACACCGGGTTGGCCACTCAGAGAATGGCCAGATACCGCTAAAATTCAAGCAGTCGAAAACTGTGCTCTTGCATGATCAGCCAAGAATGTGCGCAGCTTTGTCTGCCTGGCCGCATATTTCCGCCGTTTTATCAAAGATTTCTCTAGAATTGCTTGTCCCATCAGCGATAGTCTTAAAACCGACCCACCCATACCTTGCGCCCTGCTCAGGAGAACACATTTTCTTCGCACGTCAGCCTGCTTAACGCTCCGCCCATTTTATCCCGTTTCGATCCATCTGCTCCCACTGAAATTCGCATCGACACCCGCGGATGCGGAATTGGCGCTGTGCTCGCTCATAGGGACCATGGTCACGACCGCTCCATTGCTTGTGCCAGCCGCCTTCTTCACAAAGCCGAGAAAAAGCACTCAGTTACTGATTTGGCAGTTTGGGCACGTTGGTATTGCATAGAGGGATTGAACAGCGCGCACAGGACGACGAAATAAAGACAGAAACGACGAGACACGAGAAAGAAGCTCCCGTCGGAATATAAAGGTCATCATCATCATCATCAGCCTGACTACACCCACTGCAGGGCAAAGGCATCTCCTATGTCTCTCCAATTATCCCTGTCTTTTGCCAGCTGCGCCCACGTTATGTCTGCAAATTTCCTAACCTCATCCGCCCACCTAACCTTCTGCCGCCCCCTGATACGCTTGTCTTCTCTTGGAATCCACTCCGTTATCCTTAAGGAACAACGTTTGTCTTGCCTTCGCATCACATGCCCTGCCCAAGCCCATTTCTTCCTCTTCATTTCGACTAGGATGTCATTAACGCGCGTTTGTTCCCTCACCACTCTGCCCGCTTCCGGTCTCTTAGCGATACACCTATCATTTTTCTTTCCATGGCTCGCTGTGCTGTCCTTAACTTAAGCTGAAGCCTTTTCGTTAGCCTCCAAGTTTCTTCCCCGTAGCTGAGTACCAGTAAGATACAGCTGTTCTACACTTTTCTCTTTACGGATATTGGTAACCTGCTGTTCATGATCTGAGAGAGCCTGCCATATGCCCTCATCCCCAATCTTATCCTTCTAGTTATTTCCCTCGCATGATCCGGATCAGCCGTCACTGCCTGCCCTAAGTAGACGAATTCCTTTACCACTTCCAGCACCTCGTTGCCAATTGTGAACAGTTGTTTCTTTGCTGATCTGTTGAACATTACTTTGGTTTTCTGCATGTTAATTTTAGACCCACCGTACTGATCTGTCTGTCTAACTCATTGATCATGATTTGCAGGTCATCTGAGTGACTCAGCAAGGCAATGTCATCAGCGAATCACAAATTATTTAGGTATTCTATGTTAACTCTTATCCCCAACTGTTTCCAGTTCACGCCTCGGAATGCCTCCTGTAAACATGCGGTGAATAGAATTGGCGAGCTCGTGTCTCCTTGCCTAACGCCCTTCCTTATTAGAATTTTATTGCTGACTTTATGGACGACTATGGTAGCTGTACAGTTTCTATATATATCTTCCAGTATTTTTACATAAGGCTCATCTGCACCCTAATTTTGCTATGCCTGTATGACTGCTGAGATTTCCAATAAGAACATTGCTTTCTCATATTAAATGAAAGCTATATATAGGGGTAGGTTATATTCTGCGCATTTCTCTGTCATCTGATGGACAGTGTGAATAATTTTTACGAAAGCCTGCCTGATCATTTGGTTGAATATAGTCTAAGGTTGCCTTGACTATATTAGTGATTACCTTAGTAAATACATTGTAGGCTAACATCACGCATGCGCGACAAGCAGAATATTTAGGCATTGACGGAGGTACAAAAGTTCCTTACGGGTAAGGGCGATCGATGGCTTCGATACGCAGGAGCTACCTAAGCGATCTATCATTTCGGCTTCAATAATTTCGCGAGTCAGTTTACATCTGTTTTTGGAAATAACAGTGCAGTCTTGGTAGAGGGCTTGACATGTAGAAACCCGATCTGATTCAACATCTTCATGTGCACTTTCACCATCAGGCTTGCATTTCCTGCAGTGCGCGTCTAGAAACCAACCTCTATTTTCAGACACGTTGTTACAATGTTCCTGGAGGCGATCGTTCAGATACCTACCACTTTGGCCATCGTAGCTTTCTGACACGACAACGGAATGATGCATACAATCAATTTGGCGCATTCAACGAACAGGGTTCGGTGCTTCTTTTCGCACTCTTTGTTATTTGCGCCACCAGGCTTAGTCAATCTGCACAATTTTTGCAGCTTGCCAGGGGCGGGAAAAATAATTACATTTGCCCATTGCCAGATCATTTTTATTTGGTGGGAGAATTTGTGCATATACGCGATCACAGCAATCTGCTGTCTAGACGAAGGTTGGGAGGTAATGGTGTCGTTTAAATGGATGCGGTTGAGAATGGCTTCTGTGACAATGACCAGGACATGTGTAGGGAACCACGCGCCTCTGAGACGCTGATCGCGAGTGTCAATTACTGAGCGTGGGTGTGTCGTCCTTCTATAGGCAGACGTCAAATTTTGGCCCTGCGTTTTCGGCTGTTCCTTCTCAGTGATCACGGACCACCACGCCCTCTGTTGGCTCTCGTCTCTAAAAGACCCCACCGGCCGCCTTGGGCGCTGGGCGCTGCGCCTCCAAGACTATACGTACACTGTCGTCTACAAGTAAGGGCGCCTCCACGAACACGCTGACTGCTTGTCTCTCTACCCTGTGACTCCACCTGATCCTCGTGAAACTGGTACCGTGTATTGTCTCCGTGATAATTTTGTTCTCCTCAGCATCTCCGATGAACAGCGCGAAGATTCCTCCTCAAGACCACCTGATGATGGCGTCAGCTCATAAAATGTGAATCCCTGACTGAAACACTATGCTCTTCAGAATGGCATTCTCTACCGCCGCCGCCTACGCCCTAATGGCCATCCGCTACTGCTTGTCAATACTCAACAGCTACGCTCCTCTGTCCTTGAAGACCTCCACGATATACTGATACCCGGACACCTTAGTGCCTCCCGCAGTTATGCTCGAGTCCAGCGCCATTTTTTTGGCCCGGTTTATATCGTACTGTCAAACGCTACGTCGCCGCTTGTGACCTGTGTCAACGTAGAAAGAGGCATTCCACAACGCCTGCCGGCGTTCTGAAGCCCGCTGATATCCCGCTAGAACCTCTTCACCTGATTGGCCTCGACCTTCTCGGCCCTTTTCCTGTAACCTTATCGGGGAAGAAGTAGAACGCTGTCGCAATGGACTGTGCGACTCGGTACACCATGACACGTACCTTGCCGACGAGCTGCGCTACAGTTGTTGCGGATTTTTTCTTGCAAAATGTCATCCTGCAGCATGGCGTTCCTAGCCAACTAATCACCGACCGCAGCCGTAGATTTCTGTCCAGAGTCGTTGACGACGTCCTCCGTTCATGTTCTACGCAGCATAACCTCGCCACAGCGCATCACCAACAAACCAGTAAGCTCAGCGACTTGTTCAACCGAACTTTGACAGACATGTTATCTATGCCTCTCCCGACACACATAGACAGCGCCTCTGGGACAGCGCCTTGCCTTATGTAACCTTCGCAAACAATTCTTCTATGCATGATACCAGGAGCTATTCCCCATTCTACCTTTTGTTTAGTATGCACCCCACCTTGACCTTTGACATTCTCATGTCACCATCTCCTGTCCCCACTTCACCACAGCTTACGCCCGTGACGCCATAGTTGAAGCCACCCTGCTGCGCCATATAGCCCGCCGCCGGCTCCAAGCCTCCCAAGTGTCCTAGAAGTGGGCCGTAAAGGCACCTACGAACCTGGATCACTCGTCCTTCTGTGGCCGCATTCGCGTCCCGTTTGTTTCTTGAAAACTTCTTTCCCACTACAGTGGCCCTTACCGTGTGGTGCGCAGTGACTGACGTCAACTATGAAATCGCTCCCCATGCGTCCTCATCATTGTCTGTTGGCCTCCATCACTGACATCGTCCACGTCCGCGGCCTTGAACCCTAAGACATCTCTGACACTTCGACGAAGACGAAGATCTCGTGCATGGTCCGCACGGCACTGCTCCCAGCTATCCAGCCTGCTGCTGTATTTTTCTCTGTAAATCTTTGTAAATATATAATTTGCCGCTACAATATTGGGGACTTCACGTGGGGACTTCATCTCATGATATTGTGGAAGCTGATATATACGAAAATTGGAGGTGGTTTAGCTCTGTTAAACCTGAGTGACGGGACAGGTGTAGCTGATCGAGTGGAACTTGCTCAGTTGAATTGCAAAGTCAGTCTTTCGCCGCTCCGTTTCTCTGGGCGTTCCTTCTTCATCTCCGTCCCACTTGACACGGCGCATGCGCACAGCTGTTGCAGCTCAGTCGGCACGCTCCGCGCCGCCGGCAGCAGCCACACCACGTGACCAGCCACGGTGCTGCGCCGCCGGCAGCTGCTCCACACCACGTTTCCAACCACGTGACAGCCTGACGGCGCAGCCACGGGGTGGCGGCGCCGCCACCGCCATGGCGCTGCCACGCTGAAGACAAGAAATGCTACCGTAATGTAGCTATCGCTGCAAAACTGATTCGTTTCACGTGTCAGGCGGAGGAAGTTCGTCTTTGTGTTAAGGACCTTCCGTCACTCCGTGAACATTGAAGGGATGTCAGTCAGCCAACTATTGATGTCAGTTCGCTCATCACAACATGTAATATCTTGACAAAAGAAGCAGTAACCTGCAAACAATCGAATCTGCACTCCATAAACTACTGTTTTTTGTTAAAGGGCCACAGAAAGGGGTGTCTGAGCTTGGCATTAAAATGCTTGCACTGTGTAGAGTACACGCCACCGAGCATCCATGCCGCGTACGCGACCTCAAAAGTGAGCGGGAAATCTACAATACATTTTTAAATATTCCCGCTTTCGCACCACGTAGCGACGCGTGGTGCTGGGCCTTCGCGCGAAAACCTGGCATCGACGTCACGCCATGCAAATGGCGTCAGCAGTCGGGGGTCGAAAGTGCTGTATGGCAGTGTAGATGGCGAGTAGCTCGCGGCCGAAGACGCTGTATCGTGTCTGAGCAGGAAGCAACTGCTGAGAGTAAAAGGACTGAGGCTGCCACTCGGAGTTAATGAGCTGCTGTAAGACGGCTCCGGCCGCCACACTAGAGGGATCCACCATCAATCTAGAATAGGCGTTGCTGCACGGATAGATGAGAAGCACAGCACCCGAGACAACGTGCTGGGAACCGGAAAAGGCGGCCTTCCATATTAGTCAGGAGTAAAGGCAGTCTGAGCTTCTTACCGGTAAGTGGCTGAGGGCGGGGCACAGGTTGACCGAAGGGACTCGCTGAGTGGGCGGAGCAGCTCTGCGCAGTGCGATGCGAGACGCCGGGAAAAATTCACCAGCCCCAGAAATTGGAGTAACTGGCGCAGTGTTGTAGGCCGGAGAAAATTCTCGATGGTCCTGACATGGGACGGAAGAGAGCGGATGCCATGCGGTGATATATGATGTCCCAAGAGCTAGAGCTCAGAGGAGCCGAAGACACAGAGGCGCCGAAGACACACTTGGTTGCGTTTACGACCAGGTCATACTGCTATAAGCGTTGCAAGTCACGTAGATGGCGCAGGTGATCATCAGGCGTAGGGCTGGCGATGAGGACATCATCGATGTATTCAAACACAGAAGGGAGGCCTCGCGTGACCTCTGAAATGAACAGCTGAAAGGTTTGAGCCTAATTGCGGAGCCAAAAAGACATCCGTACGTACTCGCACCGACCAAAGGGCGTCGTGATGGCGGTCTTAGGTATGTCGGCAGGCTCAACAGGTATCCGGTGGTGCGCCTTAACCAAGTCCACTTTGCTAAAGGTGGTGCAGCCGTCTAGGCGCGATGTAAAGTTGTGGATGTGGGGCAGCGGATAGCTGTCGTGAAAAGTCTTGGCGTTCAACGCTCCATAGTCCGCGCATGGACGCCTGTCACTGGGATCTCGCTTGGGCACTAGATGCAGCGAGGAAGACCACGCGCTGGACGACGGGCGTATGATGCCAAGCTCAAGCATGTGGTCCAACTCCCGTTTGGCGATAGCCAGATGGTCCCGAAAGAGGCGGCGTGGGCGAGCGGTGACTGGTGGGCTACGGAAGACGAAGGGATGGGCCACCGTATGCTTAGGCGGTTGAGTAAGGTTGCATGGCTTGGTAAACTCTGGAAAGTCCCCCAGGATTTTCTCGAACGGCGAAGAAGGTATTAGCGTGTGGATTCCGATGGCAGCAAAGCCAGACAGGCCTCCAGAGATGGAGAAACGAGTCAGACCATCAATCAAGCGATGACGCCACACGCTGACGTCCAAGTGAAATTAGGAGAGGAAATCCAAGCCGACGAAGGGTGGAGCACATCAGCGATGACGAAGACCCATCGGAAAGTCCGCCGAAGTCCTAAGTTGAGGGCCAGGGAGCGAAGACCGTATGTCGCTGTAGACGACATGTTCGCAGCACGGAGCGTGTCAAACATATCTTGAAACATGGTTTAAAAGGGTACTGTTCGATGTGGAAGAGTGTGGTAAGGCATGAGGTGCTGTAAGCAATCCTTCAAATTTTTGACACAAAAACTTCAGAGTACCACTGCGCCGATTCACCCTCGAGACGCGGCATAGTGGGTGGCGCACGTCCTGTCTCCTAGGACCGAGAACTAAACTGTTTAAGTAGCGATCACTATTCATTGCTCATCAGTTTGATCCAGATTCGCAATGTCACTGTAAACACTATTGCCGGGTCATAGAGTAGAACATTTTCAGGACGGCACTCAACGGCTCCCTGCTATCAGCTCCATCGGATCCGCAGAAAGCTTTATATGCAGCGCTTCAAAGTGCCACTCAGTCCTGCTGGGTAGAGGAATACCGACCGTATTCAGAGCTGAACATTTTTTGGCTATCGGAGGCCCGACACCGGACAGTATTGGCGGTCACTCGAGACCAATTATCGTGGTAACGCCGAGAGGCATACATAACAGCTCCTAATAGCTGCAGCATTCCAACATGAGAAGCGCTTCGATGGCACGACTGGTACGCGTCTCTTGGCTTATTGTCGACTGCTGCATCGATTTGGTGCACCTTTTGTTCCAAGGAAATTGGCAAACATTCACTGGACTCCGCAGGTTCTGCATGTCTCGCTTCGGGGCAGACGCCAAGTGAGTTCTCTTCAAAGGTGACCCGGACATTATTTCCGGGTTTCGACCTGCGCCGTTCACCTACCCAAATGCTCTTGCTTCAGACGCGGGCTGCCCTCCAAGATAAGTGGACCTTACCGGCACAAAGAAGCAGTTTACCACAGCTCAGTTCATTGCAGCAATGGACTAAACAAATCTGCGCAAAGAACCCGTATGCACTTATTAGGTCTTCAAAAATATGATTATTTGAGTGGTTATTTGAGTCCGTGAACACAATTTTGACATCCAGAGGTCTCCCAACATAACCGCGTAGACACATGCTTATGTGGGGCCGATAAGCAAGTCTTTAAAATATCCTAGCAATTTAAGCAGCCTTCTCTCCACAGCTCTTCCGCCCACATTGTGTCAACTACTAGAACGGAAGCTAGCTATGCGGCTCTTATAGTGGCTGGAGCGGTACCACTGGTGCCACCCGGCTTAGACTGTCTTTCGCCCTCACTGCGGACCTGAGGACAGGTTGGACAGCTTTTCAAATATTGTGGTACTAAGAGGCAGGTATTAAACAACCCACATGTTTCTAACCATGGACGTTCAAAAAGCATTTGGCAACATCAACCACTCGACGATCCTCTCCATTCTGCATTAGCATTGTATTTAATCTCGAGTATGCAGCGTGGTGAGTTTGTTCTTCGAAGATAGTTCCGTCTCCATCATAATAATCCTGATTACCGCACTGAAGAACAAAGGCCTTTCCCATATATTTCCTATTAGTCTTCCCCTGTTCCAGCTGTGGCCATCCTATCCCCGCAAACTTCCTAATTCCATCTGCCAACCTAACATTCTGCGCCCCCTGCTACGCTTCCCTTCCCCCGAAATCCAGTATGTTCCCCTTAGGTACGATCGGTTATCTTGCGCTCGCATTACATGCCTTGCCCGGGCATTGTTTTGGTCTTGATTTTGACTAGGATGCCATTAGCCCGAGTTTGATTTCTAATCCACTCGGCCATTTTCCTCTCTTTAAAAGTTACATATATCATTTTTTTCTATAGATCGTTGCGCTGTACTTAATTTGGACCGTTTGTAATAAGGGAGTAAATACTTATTGGCATCCACCCAAGCGCAGCCATACAGATACAAAAGAAAGCTATACAACTTTTTCAGAAACTTTGTAGTTAAATAAAAATCACCCCACGGCAGTCTTTTTCTATTCGCGTTTTCGCTTTCATCAAAAGCTTTCTCAATTAGTTTTCTATGGAAGTCTTAACTGTTCGACGCGATTGATGGAAAAATTTTAAAAGAAAGATTTTGCTACATTTTAGAATAAAGGACCATTAACTTCAATATTTTCATAACATTGTCTTACAATATTCTGTTTCAAGATTTTTGCCCGAGAAAGCTAAGGAAGCTTCGTTCTTTCATTTCCTCCATTCTCAACTGTACCTTTTTGTACCTCAAAACAAAAACCAATTCTCATTTTTCAATTTTCTTTGCTTCCCTCACGGTGCGGTTGAGGTGCCCACGGAACGTTCGTGCAGAACCCCGAGGCTACCAGGAATAAAGCGTGAACCTTCGCCTCAGGAGCTTGCGTGCTTGTATAATGTAACCTTAAGCTATGTCTATGAGCAGTGCGATTCACGTTCATGCTCAGGAACAACAGAGTCCGTTGAATTCAAAAGCTTCTAGTCGCCGAGGACAAATAAACCACTGTCAGACGTAATGGGCGGGTGGATCGTGATTCTGTCCTTCGTTACGCCTTCAAGCTTTCGGCACCATGTCAAAAGAGGAACTTTTAAGTTCCTTTTCCTGCGAAGGCAGCACTTGCTCACGCTCATGAAGACATTTTGACTCAGCTGGCAGGTACATGATTGATTAGAGTATTTGCGGCTATAGCATCCCTCTTGATAAAACAATAAGTGGACCCTGAGGCAAAAAACTGAATCAGCGGTCGTTGCAGTGGAATTTTGCGCTCACGACATTAGTTCGATCAAGTGCTAAGGGAAAGAGACAAGGTCGTGAATTCCTATAAAAATGCACAAAACTATATTTACATGACGTTTGTTAGCAAGTCCGCTGCTAGAAAAAATCAAGAAAATGAGCAGCGAGGCTTCTTACGTTTTCTCTGCTGGCAAGTATACACCTTGCAACAGTACGGAAATTGGCCGGATTGATGGTTCGCCGTCAAAGTGCAAGTTCGCTCATTCACTGGGCATTCAGCACACCTGCACAAAGTAAGCGTGAAAGAAGCGAATCTTGTTTCAAGCACTAGGAAAATGTGCGGCTCAATATGCACTATGTAGCACTGATCATATTCATGTGCAAAATGAAAAAAGCCTCTGTCTTGAAATGGTATGCCAGACTACGTGGTAAGCACAAACGGGTTGCGAAAAAGGAATTCTATCGCGATAGTATTTGCTTCAACATTCCTAGGAATGAATATGAAAGTCAAGAAGAGAAGTAGATAATATAGGGAAATATACAGAGTGTCACGTAAATAAAGCCATTATTCGAAAACAAAGCGGTAGGCCGCAGCAGCATTCAGCCAATTACATATTGTTTTCCGCCGTGTAACGATGGTCAGTGTGATTTTCAAAAATTCTGTGTAAATATTTATTTTGCTACGGCTGCTAACGCATTATTTCTTTTATAATTTTTGGGCTATAAGTCTTTCCTTCTTTACTGGGAGGTCTCATTAACAGGCGATTCCAATTTTTGTATCAGTGCATCTCTCACGAGAACTTTTTCAGAGCGTTAGCTCCTACCCATCACGTTTCGAGATTTCGGGGGGTCTGCTACCACACTGAGATCACAGCGCCATCTGTAGCAGCAACTAGAAAACGGCATATCTCGCATGGAGACTTGTAGCGCCATCTAGAACAGCATTGTAGAAACAGCCATTTCCCGCGTGCCAATGATGACGTGTCGGTGCGATATGGTGGGCAGGGGTGAAACTATATGAGAATGACGTCAGGGGACGAAATGGCGGCATAGTTTCTGTTCCTCGAATCCAAAATGGCGGCCATTAAAGTTGGTTGTGCCGTCTCATCCCTTCCCCCTCATTTCCAAAAATATCCTATAACGGGGGGGGGGGGGGGGGCAACTGTCCCGCTACGGGAGCGCCATGTGTGTATACATTCGTTCCATTATATATACTCGGATAACAGGAGGCACCCATCCGGAGACAGTTGTGTAGAGAATTTGGTAGGCAAATAAAACCCTGCAGGTTGTGATATAGAAATAACACCACAATTAAATAATAGGTAAACGTTGTGTACATGCAATTACTAATTGAAGTGTTACCATATCGCGCCGCAAGCCAAATTCTAGGCCCACCTTGACCGCCCAAACGAAGCAAGTTCCGATTGGGACGTGCCTTGAGGTGGTGTAACTGGACAACGGGCGCGTTCTTTTTCACTTTCATCATCTAGTTAACCAAACAGCTAACGCTCGTTACTTCAACGTTTTCCAGCCGGTGGCGGCCTTTTTTTCTGTATTTCAACACCCGGCAAAGGAACTTCGTCCACGATTACGCTTTTCCTTAATCCGATTTCTGAGTGCACCTGTTACGCTATTGTATCATAGATGATTGAGAGGGAACGCTCAGCGTCGAAAAATTGCACATCTGGAGTTAGGCTTGAGCAGCGCGCACACCGAACCGCCGCCACTGAGTTTGTCCTAGCAAGGTGGGTTTCCCAGGCTTTCCCGGCAGCTGCAGCTGCCGATGGGGCACTTCTCTTTCAGCACTCTTGTCTCCAGCTGCCTCGCTTTAGCCTATTCTCACCGCACCATCTCTCGTTGCCCCAAATCCATAATTTTGAAGGACTGCTGGAAGGAAAGGGCCGGCTTAAAATTAGCATACTAACAATATCCGGACCATTTAGGTACGAAAATAAACCCATAACAATTATAATTGTACAACAATCCCAGAAAGTAGTGCAAAGGCGCGTAGTCAGAGTTAAATCGTAGACGGCTCTTTTAATAATGCATGATCGAACCCAACACTGCAGTCGTTTGCAACCGCCATATCAGGTACCAAGATTAGGTGTCGCATAGCGACGTTTACGAATATACATGTAACAACCAGCTACTAAGGTCTATCTCGCTAACTAGAGCGCCCGAGATTCAGTATTAGTGCCATTGTTGTCCACGCATAGGTAGGTGTCAACTGCGGTGAATATGGCAGTCTACTCTCGAAAGTTTGGCACTCATCAGCGCTAAAACGAAGTTTCAGACAGCGCTAAGCACTGTGCGAGTTCGTATTGCAAGCAAATAGCAGCAAATAGCGCACTTCAAGTGCTGGACGCGCTACATCCAGTTCTTGCGGCTCTACAGTAGACGGCATCATGGCTCCTTCGGACCTGTCTTTTCAAACAAAAGTCAAGCAAGCTTTTATTTTCCAATGGAATGCTCGTGGGCTCCAGTCCCGGATTTCAGATTTACGGCACTACGACTACGAGAATCACTTCCCCATTCTTGTGATTTGTGAACCGAAGAGCCCGGCATTTTTGCGAATATCTGGTTACGAGGCATTTTCATCACCCACGTGCAACAGATCCAGCAAAGCAATCGTCTACATTCGACGTGAACTTACATATGTGCAGCATTCAGTTCCTCCGAACGAAGACAATCAGTACGTTTGCCTGACAGTGAAGAGCCGTGACCTGACGTTTACGCTACTGGCGGTGTACTTGGCGCCATCAAGTCGTTCCGACGCCAGAAGGTTGAGTGGTTTGATGGCAGCTACACCTGCTTCGTGGGTTATTATGGGTGACTTCAATGCTCATCACACAATGTGGGCAGGCGTTAGGATAGACGTTACGGGAAGACAGCTTGTGTCCTTCGCCTCTGACCATGACCTCCAGTGCCTGAATGACGGAAGCCCGACCTATATACGAGGGATGACTTATAGCAGCTGCTTGGACTTGACTTTCGTTTCAAAGTACCCTAACAACAACGTCCGGAGGTGTTCGGATGTATAAACCCATGGCAGCGACCATATCCCAAACTATCTGATTATTACCGGCCATTCCACATTTTCCCCAGCCACGTGTAGGCAGCGCATTGACTGGACAGTTTTTAAATTACTTATGGAGGCTGCTTGCGCAGAGGGCTTCTCTACCGGTCTTGAACAAAAAA
Source organism: Amblyomma americanum (assembly GCA_030143305.2). Classification (NCBI taxonomy): domain Eukaryota; kingdom Metazoa; phylum Arthropoda; class Arachnida; order Ixodida; family Ixodidae; genus Amblyomma; species Amblyomma americanum. Next base: position 143,914 of record JARKHS020023417.1, on the reverse strand, counting down.
TTAAGGAGGCCATGAAACACGTCATCTGCCCCTTTAACCCTGGCGCTAACTACACCGATTTTGACTTCGAATTGCAGCGACTGCGATCACAACGGCGCAGGGCAGAGCGCAGATACCGACGCACAAAGTCGCGCCTAGACGTAAGAGATGCTAGGCGCATACAGAAGAAGATTCAGCGCAGAATTCAGGCACTGCAAACACAACGGTGGAGGGCTTTTTGTCAAACACTTGATCCACGGAAGCCTTTGTCACGCGTTTGGAGTGTAATTCGGGGTCTTCGCACGTACCCTCAACAGCGCTACCCGTTCAAATCCGTAGCGCTCCACCAAAGGCGCAGTGTGGTTGAGGTAGCCGAAGATTTCTGCGCAAGAATAACAGGCCCTCCGAATCCAGGCGCAAGACTGCACTGCAACCATGTTCCACCCTCACGGGATTCTCGGATGGATGCAATATTCTCCATGGAAGAACTTGATGCTGCGCTGGCTTGTTGTAGAAGGTCATCATCACCAGGGCCTGATAGTGTGACGTACTCCGCACTTGCCAACCTTAGCCAAGAAGCTCGACGGGCTCTTTTGGACACTTATAAGAAGTCATGGACTGCTGGCATAGTTCCTCATGATTAGAAGACCAATCATCTCGTTTCACTTCTTAAGCCGGGGAAATCACCGCTCGACCTTTCATCATACCGTCCAAGTGCACTCGCCAGCTGCGTCGGCAAAGTCATGGAAATAATGCTGCTCACACGAGTGGAATGGTACTTGGAGCGATGTCAGATTTATCCAACTTTCATGTATGGGTTCCGACTTTCATGTATGGGTTCATGTATGGGCCGCTCTTCTATCGAAAAGGTGGTTGACCTTGTAACGTCGGTGCACCACAGCAAAAGTTTGAAAAGATTGACCGTGGCATTGTTTTTGGATATCAAGGGCGCGTACGACAACGTAACGCATCAGGCCATTTTGGACGCAACCGAAGCTGCTGAGATCAGAGGCAGCACGTTCAGCTGGATACGCAGCTATTTATCACAGAGGTCGTTTTTTGTACTGACTGCGGACGGACCAACGTCCTTACACCGAAATTCGCGCGGAGTCCCTCAGGATAGAGTGCTGAGCCCAGTTCTCTTCAACCTTGATCTTATCGGCCTAGTCGACGTATTGCCACAATCTTCTCAGATCTCGGTATATGCAGACATCAGTAATTGGGCATCATGGGGTTACCCGTCCTCAAGCTCGTGCAAGACTTCAAAAAGCGGCATCAATATTGACATCTTATCTACGCTTGCAGGACCTGAACATTTCGACCGACAAGGGTTCACTTGTGGCGTTCACATGCAAAATAATGTCACGTTACACCATTCGCATCAATGGCGAAGCCATTCCCTATGAGAGAAGCCACAGATTCCTTGGTGTTGTCATCGAGAGGAACCTCTCGTGGAGTCCACATATCTACGACATGAGAAAGAGACTAGTTTCGATTGTCCACGTCCTCTCCTTCCTCGGGGGAAAGTCCTGGGGCGCATCAGTGCGCTCGATGCTACAACTGTGCCGTTCCCTAATTCTGGGCTACATGCGGTAAAGTCTTCCGATATTCAGTTCCATTAGAAAAACAAATATCAATACTCTTCAAAGTGTGCAAGCGCAAGCTCTCCGTATCTGTCTTGGACTGCCTAAAAGTGCATCAACAGCAGAAACTGTTCTTGTCGCCCGGGAACATCCTGTTACTACATACACTGCTGTCTACACCATGAGAACACATAATCGGCACCTCACACGGGTTCCCTGTCATCACCTCGCAACACTCCCAATAATTAGGCCGCGTACTGCATTCGCCAAAGTCATTGAAGCCCATCGCGCATATCTTCCATCGCAGTTCACCCCTGCGTCGAGACCGAGCTCACACTTATGGAGTCTTCATGAACCTCGGGTTCACCTCTATATTTCTGGCATTACAAAGAAAGCTGGTGTATCACTGCCCGCTCTCCAACAACTGATATTGAATCACCTGCATTCTTACCACAGTCATCGCATACATATTTACACAGATGGATCAGTTCACTCCACCAGTTCTGCGGGGTCGGTGGTGATACCGGCCAGATCCATCTTCATGAAAGTAAAGACGACCTATCCAACATCTTCAACTCGTGCGGAACTCGCAGCCTTACGGGCTGCGGTAGAGTTCATCGGTCAAGAACCTCTACATTACTGGACGGTTTTCACCGACTCTAAAGCAGCCCTTCAAGCCCTGCAAGCTGCGCTACGCCGCGTGTCGCAGGAGCAACGTGTTGCTGAGATCCGTCTACTGTACCACGGCACCGTTTCCAAAGGTCATGGCATCATTTTTCAATGGCTGCCAGGACAGTGTGGTATTAACGGTAATCACCAGGCCGATGCGGCTGCGCGTTCTGCTCACAACGACGGACTTCCAGTGAGGATCCCAATATCGAGACCGGACGCTGCGTGTGGGCTTCGCCCTTTGGCGCTGGAGCTCACGCTTTCAGAGTGGAACACGGGAGAGTTTTGCAACCTCCGCCTCAAGGCACTGGACCCTGAACTGCGCCTTCGTCTTCCACGTAACTTAGAACGTCGCGACGCAACACTGTTATGCCGTTTATGGATCGGTGTTGCATTTACCAATTACTATTCTTTCCGGATGGTGATGACCGACAGCCCTGCCTGTGAGAGCTGTGGTTGTGAGGAGACCACCGCTCATCTTCTCTGTGAGTGCCCTGCATTTGCGAGTGCAAGACATGCACTGTGTTGTGCCCTGGACCTCCTCGATCCTCGCCCATTAACAAAGCAAAAGATCCTCGGTCCGTGGCCACAGCATTCAACTGCCCTCAAGGCATACAAGGCACTCTTTGCCTACTTTAGAGCGACTGGATTGAGTGACAAATTGTGACAGCGTTGTGCGTGTGTGTTATGCCTTTTTTCCCTTCTCTCTTCCTCCTTTTAGTCCCCTAATCCCTCTTCCCCAGTGCAGGGTAGCCAACCGGAACCCCTTTCTGGTTAACATCCCTGCCTTTCCCTCCTCCTCTTTATCTATCGTATCGCAAGCGCCGAGCTGTACCTAAGTATACAAAGTCAGGTATGGTAAAAAAACGAGGTATAACAAGGTAAAATGCGTGCAACACTGGTAAGCGCGAGTACTTCCTAAAAGATTCCCTGCTAAGTACAACTGAGTTCGACAATTATGTGATTATAATTTGCCCTTTTATTATATATATTTTACTCAAATCTAGACACCTTGATAAAGCATGCGACATCTATAACAGCCTTAATTTCTTGCATTCTTGCAAGGAAAATGCTTTATTAAATCACTATATATTGCAGTAAAGCTAATACTGTGTTACTCGGGATATGGAGAACTAAATATTGATTAAAAGTAATCACATTTAAGGTACGAAACATTATTAACTATGAATACACATTGCTTATTAACGTGTACATCGCTCATATCTTTCTGCTGTTAGTGCAGGCCACCTTGCGCGGAGCCGCACTAGGCGCGGACAACTATCAAGCTTGAAGATAGCGGGTAACTAAACTAAAGGCAAGTTGACCACACTCTTATTCCGGTAGGTGTCAGCGTCGCCTCGGCTGTGGCCCTCTTCATCGCCATCACGTGACTTCGTTTCCAGTACAAAACAAGCAGAGAGAGCATTTGGTAGCACTTGGTAGCAGCGAAACGCAAGCATGCACCATCACTGGTGTCTTTCTGCTGTTACCGCAGGCCACCTGGCGCGGAGCCGCACTAAGCGTGGACAACTATCAAGCTTCAAGCTTCGTGGTAAATATTGTTAGAGGCAAGCACACCACACTTCCTATTCAGCTAGGCGTCAGCGTCGACTCGGCTGTGACCCTCTTCATCGCCATCACGTGACTTCGTTTCCAGTATAAAACAAGCAGAGAGAGCATTTGGTAGCACTTGGTAGCAGCGAAACGCAAGCATGCACCATCACTGGTGTCTTTCTGCTGTTACCGCAGGCCACCTGGCGCGGAGCCGCACTAAGCGTGGACAACTATCAAGCTTCAAGCTGCGTGGTAAATATTGTTAGAGGCAAGCACACCACACTTCTTATTCAGGTAGGTGTCAGCGTTGACTCGGCTGTGACCCTCTTCATCGCCATCACGTGACTTCATCTCCAGTATAAAAGAAGCACCGAGAGCTTTCAGCAGCACTTGGCAGCGGCAAGAAGCAAGCGTGCACATCGTTCATATCTTTCGTCTATAATGCACGCAACCTTGAACGGAGCCGCACTAGGCCCCGATAAGTATCAAGCTCCGAGCTAGCATGGTAGCTAAAGCTAGAAGCACGCTGACCAGCCTCCCACTCCAGTAGGCGCCAGCGTGGACTCTGCTGGGACCTACTTCATCACCATCGCGTGACTACTTCTGCTGTATAAAACAAGAACCGAGAGCTTTCAGCAGCACTTGGCAGCGGCAAGAAGCAAGCGTGCACATCGTTCATATCTTTCGTCTATAATGCACGCAACCTTGAACGGAGCCGCACTAGGCCCCGATAAGTATCAAGCTCCGAGCTAGCATGGTAGCTAAAGCTAGAGGCACGCTGACCAGCCTCCCACTCCGGTAGGCACCAGCGTGGACTCTGCTGGGACGTACTTCATCACCATCGCGTGACTACTTCTGCTGTATAAAACAAGCACCGAGAGCTTTCAGCAGCACTTGGCAGTGCACTTGGCAGCGCTGACAAGCAAGCTTGCCCGTCGCTCTTATCTTTATACTGTTACTGCAGGCCACCTTGCATGGAGCCGGACTAGGCGAGTACAACTATCATGCTTCAAGCCAGCGTGGTAACGAAAGCTAGAGGCAAGCTGATCACCCTCCTGTTCCCTTAGGCGTCAAAGTCGGGTCTGCTGCGACCGTCTTCATCGCCATCACGTGACTGCATCTTGAGTATAACACAGGCACTGATAGCTTTTAGCAGCACGTGTTAGAGGCGACAAGCAAGGGTACACATTGCTCATATCTTTCTGCCGTTCCTGCAGACAACCTTGAACGGAGCCACACCGGGCACCCATAAGTATCAAGCTTCGAGTTAGCGAAGTCTCGGAAGCTTGAGGCAAGCGCACCACCCTCCCATTCCTGTAGGCGTCAGCGTCAAATCTGCTGTGACCTACTTTATCGCCATCACAGAACTTTATCTCTAGTATAAAACAAGCACTGAGAGCTCTTATCAGCACTTGGCAGCGACGAGAAGAAAGCGTGCGCATCGCTCAAATCTTTCTGCTGTTAGTACATGCCACCATGCATGGAGCCGCACTAGGTGCGGACAACTATCATGATAGCTAGAGGCAAGCTAGGGGCAAGCTGATCACCCTCCTGTTCCGGTAGGCGTCAACGTCGGCTTTGCTGTGACTTGCTTCATCGCCATCACGAGATCTCATCTCAAGCTAAAAACAAGCACCGAGAGCTTTAAGCAGCACTTGATAGCGGCAACAAGCATCCTTGCACGTCGCTCATATCTTCTGTTACTGCAGGTCATCTTGCATGGAACCGCACTGGGTGCGGACAACAATCATGCTTCAAGCTAGCGTAGTAACGAAAGCTAGAGGCAAGCAGAGCACCCTCCTCTTCCGATAGGCGTAAACGTTGTTTTGCTGTGACCTGCTGCATCGCCTAAACATGGCATTATCTCAGCTATAAAACAAGCATCGACAGCTTTCAGCACCACTTGGCAGCGGCGACAAGCAAGCATGCACTTTGCTCATATCTTCCTTCTACAATGCAGCCCACGTTGAACGGAGCCACACTCGGCGCTGTTATGAACGGGATGCACACCAGCCGAAGAGGATTAAAGCGAAGATTCCATCCATCTGGATGGCCACGTGGTAGCGGCAATTTCAACAGGTCGTTTGACCCCACGAGGACCCCATGAAATAAAGGATGTGCTGAGAACCTGCATGCGGAATCTTTCCTACGCTCTTTAGGAAGGGGGAAATGACCTTTCCTTTGTCTGCAGTTCCTCGCAAGACCAGACCGACGGTGGGCAGTTGACGGCGGAAGAAGAGAACGGCGACTTCCAGTAATTAACTGTGACTGACACGAGCCATGTCATCCGGAGAGAGCCTACCGAAGTTGAGGCCAGGGCGCCGTACCGAAGTTTTTGATGGACACGTGCAGCTTGCAGTAATGATGCACCACAGTGCGAAAAGATGCTCACTGGCGTTTACCCCTCGCCAGTTCCCTCGCACGGACTCTGCAACGAGTGCCTCCGCGTGCTAGGTGTAGTGTCACTCTTCTGATTTGTGCATCGTGTTTATTTGGTCACCGCCTTGTCGAGGGCCGGAGACTTAGGGTATTTAACATGCGTCCCAAGTGAGAACGAATCCTTTGGGACTTGGCGACAAGGCTCATCCAGTCCCTGGCCACTATGAACTTTAATTTGTGACTGTTTGATCTTTCCTTGCTAAAAATCTAAATAAGTTTCTTCAAAGTGCCAGTAAACCTGTGTGTTTTTGTTTTCCCAAATGTCAGCTTCCATCCTTCCTCATTCATTCTCCGGCCAAATAAACCTACCCTGCATCATAACAGCTGGTTGTGCTACCCTCTGCCCTATAGCAACGGGTGCCATCGGTGGGAGAGAAGCGAGTTATAACAACTGGCTGCCAGCGGCGGGATCCGAGGTCTGGGCGCTCCAACAACTATGGATCAGCGATGGGGTCTGAATCTACAAGCGGCATCTGGATGGAAGCTTCGGGACTGACGGCGTCAACCATACTCGACAGGGGGAGTGCCCGATGTTTGCCACTCATTTCGCCAGGCCACAATAGCACATGCAAGTGTTAGGTGTGGGATTTTGGTTTTCTGTGGAATGAAAATTTGGCATTTGTGGTTTGATCGGTTCCAGCTGGATCTTGTAATTTAGTGGAGATGAGGGCACAAGGTGGGATCTCCGATGAACAAGTTCAAGGTGGAGGACCTCCTGGAAATTCTGGAAAATCTATGCATTCCACTAGGCCCCACTAAATCAGGAAGAGCGATTTCGGACATTATGCGAGCCGAGGTGGTAACGGTCGAGGAGGCAGATGAGACATTATAATTGGTTCTGGAGTGAATTAAGGCACCGCGAAGAGAGAGAGTGAGGATGGGAGGCGAAGTGTAGCAAGGCGAAGTGTAGGGCTGAACTAGAGAAAGTACGCAAACAACAGCAGCAGAAGCTGGCGCGTAAAGTGCAGTTACAGAATTGGAAAAGAGTGAGTGCCCGGTTATGAAATTTTCAAAGAGGATTAAATTTCAGAACGTTCCTCGCTAATGTAGAGCGTATTTGCGCTAAGTAAGAGCTAGATAACAGCTACTGGTCGATGATGTTAGTGGCCAGCCTGCCATGTGATATCGGTGGCGTATTAGCGCGCCTGTCCGACGCGAAGGTCAACAATTATGAGACCGCGAAAAGAGCTCTTTAGAGTAGAGTCGAGGGCTGGGCGAGTCGGTACATGATTTCAGAAAGAAAACGAGCGCAAAGGACGGAGACACAGAACAGGAACACAGGACGACGCTGGTACTTTGTTCTTTACGAGTACTTAGGCATTAGTGGAGATTCAAGCTCTTAAGTACGAAGTGATCGAAGCGAACAGCGCTCCCATCAGTGTGCCAGCGACCAGCCTAGGAGCCCCTCTTGGTCAGCTGGGGACACAGCCGTTGTTCAGGGGAGTAACGGCAGGGAAGGTTCAAGCCCAGAAAGAAACGCCGGTTTGGCAGCTGCAGGGGCAGCATTTGTCGATTTAGAGGCGAACAGTAAAGTCCAGAGAGATGGAAGCTGGCAGCGCTCTTATCAGTGTGTCAGCGACCAGCCTAGGAACCCCGCTTGATCAGCTGAGGACAGAGCCGTTGCTCAGGGGAGTAACGAGAGCTCAGGATTACGCCCCGAAAAGAACGCTAGTTCAGCAGCTGCAGGGCAGCATTTCTCAATATAGAGGCGGAGAGCATACCCGCCGAAAACGAAGGCAAAGCGGCCGTCTCTAGCCCAAAAGCAGACTGCTTTGATAAGTGAGGCCGATGCTTTCTCTCAGGAATATATTGAGTAGAGAGCTCGTATACCAGCGCAGTGAAGGAATCAGGGAAGACGCTCCTTCGATGCGGCTGGCGGGCAGTAGTAGCCCCGTATTGCAGACCCTTAACTGTAAAGAGAGTGACCGCGAGTCACTTGAGTGCGCCGCTGAAACCCCAGGCGAGAACGCAACGTTAACGAAAGAGTGGTTCAGGTAGAGTTGAGGGCAAGAGAGTTAGGGTTGTTGGGTCGGATAGCGGGCCTCAGGAGAGCAAGGCGCTAGGCCCAGCTGAAAGTAAAGGGCAGTCTTGACAATTGGAGGCTACGAACAGCAGTAACTCATCGAAAGCACGAGGCGATAGTTTAAAATCAAGTGGAAAATGCGGCTCGGTGTGGAGTCAAAGAAGAGAGGTTAAAAGGGAGGTCACCGCGAGGAAGAGAGGCGCGCAAAACAGAACAGATGGGGCAGTTTCTGGAAAGCGGCCGCACTCATGGAGAGCCAGGCCAGGCGGTAGTCCGCAGACAGAGGACAAAGGACCGGCTCAAAAATTGCAAGGGTGAAATCCGGTCAAAAGTGTGATCGTCCGAGACTGCCACCGCGGCACTCCAGATGCGATAGGCACCGCCCCAAGGCCAGGCGGGTTAAGGCTAAACGGGTTCGGACAAAGCGAAAGCCCCCTGCCCCATTGTGGGGACACTGCAGAAGTTTTTGCACAAGGATTGAAACTCGCAGTGGGCCACAAAGAAGCCCACATTGCTACCGCATAAAAGAATGCAGCAGAACGGGCGCCCGGGAAAAAAGAAAACGAAGGGTATTCGCAACCAAGAGAGGAAGGCACGCACCTTCACACTCATTCCTTCCCTCTCGCTTTCAACTTCTGAAGTGCTGCTCAGGTGTTGGAGACGCCCTGCCGCGGTGCTAAAGGAATAATTTTCGCGTGGATTCTGGAGCTCGCAGGGGCCAGCGCGCACTTAAGACTTTCGGTTTTTGTCGTATTCGCGGCTGCTAAAGCGACTGTCTATCCGCGACCGCGTGGGGGGCGGCTAAAGACTAGACACTAGTACATTCCTTGAGCCACAGCGTGAATTTCAGAAGGATTTCTGGAATTAATTCTTCTTGTATTCACACTTCGGTACAATGTTTGTTTGAGGTTCGAGGTTTGTTTGAGCTAAGTGTTGCGTGTTTTGTGTAAAGGGAACGAGGTCTGAAGTAGCAGTGCTTTTTGAGCTGTCATTATGTCAGCTCAAGTGGGTATGCAAGTGTGTTACCTGCAGTATTAAGTTACTCCTCCTCTACAACTACTACTCCTAGTCTACTACTCCTCTCTGCGGTCAGTTAAAAAAATTGCTGATGCCCTAGCTCTGTTAGACCAGGATATACGTAGCGAAAGCATGGAGACTTCTGCATCGGAAAAGTGCATTTACTTGATGCGCCTTTATTCATGGGTACAGCTTGAGCCGTCGTGGCGGAGTGGTAGCGTCTTCGCCTCAAACGCCAAAGGCCGTGGTACGATTTCATGCCTCGGCAAAGGGTTTTTTTTCTATTCAGTTAGTGTGAGGAGGGTTTCAGCGGATCGCATAGATGCCGCCACCGAATATGTTGGCTAGCGGTTAAGCGCAGGCTCTGTTAAGGTGCGTTTACACTCCGGTGTAACGCGCGGGCGCGCCCTGCATGGCAACGTCCCGTCGGCCAAAGCGAGACCCTCAATACTCCAACTGCGCTTGACCGCAAACGTGTTCGGCGGCTTCGGCGTACTCTGACCGCACTGACAGACACTTGGAGCACATCTCTATTTCGCGCCGAATGCGCCAGCCGCCGCCGGCTCGGCCAGACCGGTTCGGCTCTGCGGCGAAGCGCGCGTTGTGACGTCATGTGCCTCCTCGAATCAAGACCACGGCGAAATCGCAAAATCGCGGCCAGTAAAGCTTTCGCTTTAAAAAGCATCGCTGGCTTTCGGCAACCCATGGCAGCGGCGACAAGCCAGCGTACACATCGCTCATATCTTCTGTTTTTGCACGTTAGCGAAAAAGGCGATTTAATGTTTTCGCTTTTTGTACTTGTCACTGCTGCCAAGCATGCTGCAGCTCCCTAGTGCCGTTTACTGTATTCTTTATGCGCGTTCGCTGCCCCGTGTTTATATCGCCCACGCGTTAAGATGTTGAAGGATACAGCCAAACTCAGAGCCCCGCTGTGGCTCAGTGGTTATAGCGCTTTCGTGAACTTTTCTTGCATACACTGAGTGCGATGTAAGGAATTAGTTACATGAGATAAATTGTGAACAGGGTGCCGTGCGTCATTGCATGAATCTGCTCATGGTAACATCAAACACCGGACCAAAAAAGGAGAATGGAGAAAGCGCCGAAATCAAAGAGCTTGCAGTGGACACGAATGGCTTCGCAAGAAGCAGTTTCACATATATTAAGAATCCTAAATTAAATTTTAAAGGAAAGAGCTGTGAAGAAGACGACGTCGATTAATCGAAGAATAAAGAAGATGAAGAACAAGCATTCAGTGAGGTGGAGAGAGATGATTGGTGGAGAAGCATTAGTTGAGGTGGAGAGAGATGATTGGTTGAGAAGAGAAGAAGACAAGGCTTACGTGTGTTGTTTGGGTGACTTACGTCTCACCTTAAATGTAAACAAGTGCGCTGTACTTGTTTTTCAAGTGAAATATCCTGTTCATCTGGCTCTCAGATACCAGCGACAAAATATTCCTCAAGTTGCCATCAAAATATCTTGGTGTCATTTATGATGACAACCTCACATGGCACTCCCACATTGACCATGTCGCAGCGAAAGGGGCTCGTGGTGGGGCCATGTAGCGTGATTAAGTAATCCCCGGTCTGGAATGCGGAGAGACGCGCTTTGGCTGGTATGTTTTGTATGTCCGACCAATTTTAGAATTTGGATCTGTGCTGTTTTCTGGTACGGCTTCTTACAAAATTCGCCCGCTCGTTCTTTTGGAGCGGGAAGCGCTTCAGTTGTACCTTGGCCTCTCCAAATGTGTGGCCAATAACGTGCTGTATCTTGAAGCCCGTATTCCTCCTTTATCATCTAGATTTCAATTCCTAACTGTTCAGAGGTACCTAAGGATATATGAATCAGATTTACACCGCTCCTTGTCTGTGTTTTGTCGCCAGCCGACTTCGTTTTTTGGAGTCCACTGGCCTAGATTTCATACCCCGCAGGTAGTTATGGTACAGAATTTGCTTGAACCTTTAAATGTTCTTTTTTCTCACATCCTGCCGACAAAAAACACTGGGTACTCTGTAGAAATTGTCTGTGTTGACATTTTCCCGAAAAACGCTAAACATTTACCACCCCGCATTTTAAATGAATTATTAGAAGACCATTTACAAAGCCAACCTATTAGCTTTACGATAGCTACTGACGCCTTCCAATGTGATGAAAACGCAGGGGCGGGAATATAATGCCCGCTTCTAGATTAATCTTTTTCTGTGCGGCTTCCCGAATACACCGCAATTTTCCAAGCGGAGTTTCTGGCGGTGGTGCTTGCTCTTCGCAAACTAGAGCCAGCTTTCTCTTCAGTGGCTGTCATTACACTCTCTTTCTTTGTGTTCGTCCCATGCTTCGGCTGAAGATTCGCCAATTCTAAACACCTTTCATTCCTTACTCCCTCCGCATTTGAGCCTTGTTCACATGATACGGGTGCCAGGTCATAGCGGTGTGACAGCCAATGAAGTTGCGGACTGCCTGGCAAAGGCGTTCTTCAATGGCCCCGTGCTGCCTATCGTTCCGGCTACAGGGTACATTACAGCAGCGAGGTTGCGGCGACAAAATTTGTTACGAATGACAACTGGATCTCTTTTAAGATCTGATGATTACCTGCACCTGAGGCATTCGTGGAGCAGGCAATCATGCCATTCACAGCAGGTTGAGGTATCGCTGTCAAGTCTCCGCTTCCGGATCCCACCCTTAAATTTTTATTTGCATAGGTCGGGGTTGGCGCTTAATACCGTCGGCGTATTTTGTGGTGAGAACGAAACCATCGACCATTTTTTGTTTTTTTGTCGCCGGTACACCATGATGCGAAGACGGTTTTTAGAGAAACCTCTACAACAGCTTGGCCTTTGTTTGAACAGCCCAGTCTTATTGTCGTTTCGAGCCACTATACTTGGGTACAGCCACAAGTCTGTTTTTACTGCCATGCAAATTTTTTTAATAAAATCAAGACGGTACCTTGTTTTTTTTTAAATTTTTTCTTTAATATTTTTATTCTTACAATTATCATTATCATTTAACTACTCGGCTATAAACATCAGTCTCGATCTCCTGCGTGCGTTATGCATTTTCTGTTTCATTTCGCTCTTTCTTTTTGTTTACTTCTTCCGTCCTTACCATTCATTTCAATTTTGTTCATCCATTATTTACCTAAAAAACTCTCTGTGACCCCAATTCTTGGCCAATCCCCCTATGCGGGCATGTGCCATAATATGTGGACAGCAACAACAACAACGCGAAGGCTATAAAAGGGCGAGTGAGAGCGAGGCACGGGGGGGGGGGGAGAACAGAGAAGCAGACACTCCGGCGGGTCAGGGACGCTTCGGAAGAGAGCGACGCCGGCTACTGCTCCGGCGAGCTCGCGTTCTATGGCTTCGCATCGTGGGTTTCCTGTCGTTCCTGAGCCCGTTCCGGGGAGTCAACGGAAGACAACCTGCTACGGCCAGGGGTGTCTCCAGCGCTGTTGCCACCAATCCGGCTGGTGCCCCTAACGCCAACAACACCGGCATCACCTCCACGGGCGCTTGGACCGGGAGTTTTTACGACACAGCCAGCCACGCCGCCACCAACGCCAGCCCAAGCACGTCGAACGCAGCCTCGACACCGGCTACTGGATCCATACAACGCCGCAGCCGCACCGAACCAACCGTGAGCACGAACGCCGACCACTAATAGTAGAACACTAGTAGTAGACGCTGGTAGCAGTGGGCCAGGGACGCGGGTAGTGTGTATTTATAGTCTGTGTTTTGTGTTAGTTTTGTGTTCTAGTGGTTGTGTCACTTAGGGGGAATTAATTGTGCGTCTGTGTGTGTACACCTGTCGCCTAGTTCATTCTTTCGGTCCGAGTGTTATTCGGGGAGATCCGTGACAAGCAGCAAGGCCTGGAAACCAGATTTCTCGATATTTATATGTGGCTTGTTCACTCGGAGCAATATTCTAGGCGAGTCCATCTCGAAATTAAGTCTTCTGAAACATGACAATGAGTTCAATGTTGATATACTTTGAAAAATTGGCAGTTCTCACGGATCTCCTCGAATAACCCTCGGACCAAAAGAATGAACTAGGCGACAGGTGTACCCACACAAACGCACATTTAATACACCCTATGTGACACACACATTAGAACACAAAGCTGGCAACAGCGCTGGAGGTACCTCTCGCCGTGGCAGGTGGTAGCTTCTTCCGCTGACTCCCCGGAACGAGCTCAGGCACGGCAGGAAGTCCACGATGCGATGCCGTAGAACGCTAGCTCACCGTTGCAGTAGCCGGCGTCGCTCTCTTCCTGTCGATGCGTCCCTGACCCGCCGGAGCCTCCGCTTCTCTGCTGTTCCCCCCTGTGCCTCGCTCTCACTCACCCTTTTATAGCCTCGGTGTTAGTCCACGTAAGCATTGTCGTCATCCTCTTCTCTTCTCCACCAATCATCTCTCTCTACCTCACCCAATGCTTCTCCACCAGTCATCTCTCTCCACCTCACCGAATGCTTCTTCTTCCTCTTCTTTATTCTTCGGTTAATCCACGTCGTCTTCTTCACACCTCTTTCCTTTAAAATTTAATTTAGGCTCCTTAATATACGTGACAGCACTGCAGCAAGTGGACCAATCTTGGAATCGCACCTCAAAGCATTCCATCTTGTTCCCACAAACAAATCAGATACGCCACGCATTATTGTGCAGTTTAGTTCTCGCGCAAAGGGTAACACTGTACTAAGGCAAAGAAAATGCGCCTGACGGCAATTACATTGAACTTTACATTGGTGCAGGTTTAAAAAATTAGTGAGAGTTCACTGAACGTTTTGTTCCTTTGATAACAAAAAGAAAAAAGGGAAGAACCCCTGGATCTCACGGAACCCATTACGACACTAGAGACAATGAAACGACTCAAGAACAAAAATAAAAATAGAAGGAGCGCATTCGGTTAAGAAAATATTGACGTGTCCTCACTTCTTAGAAGTCAAGTACGAGCCGATAAACAATGTTAAGATTTAGAACCACTACCTATATTCTTTACGGCAGCTCCCAATAAATCTCCCACATCCAGAGAATGTGATGCATTTAAAGTTGATAACGAGCCTGTTCTCGGCGTCCGAAAAATCGCAAATTCTTTTAATGAACATTTCAAGTCCGCCTTCCCTAATGACAATGGCGTAATTCCCCCTTTTCAATTGTTTATGCCGCCTATACCCCATGTTCCAATAAGTGAATCAGGTATATTAAACATGCTTTTAAAATTGGAGACTAAAAAGTCTTCTGGACGTAACAACATTCTTAATGCGTTTTTGGCACGGTATGCGGAATTGACTTAAAAGTACCTGCATGTCCTGTTCACAAGATATTTGTGCGAGGGAGAAGTGCCGTGCGACTGGAGGATTGTGAGATTGAAACCACTATAAAACGCGAAAAAAAGAGCTGCATTCAAAACTGCCGCCCAATTTCCTTAACATCTACCACATGCAAGCTACAAGGATGCATGATTAATAAAAATATATCAAAAATTTTGGACAAATACGATATTTTAATGAGCATCAACATGGTTTTCGAAAAGGCTACTCTGATTGTACTGAGATGGTTCTTAGAGTACACGACGTGGCCAAAGCAATTAACAATGGGAAACAAATGGACGCTAATTTTATGGACTTTTCGAAGGCTTTCGACAAAATATCTCACAAAAAACTACTGCACAAATTAAGCAAGACACTAGAAAATTATTGACAAATTTACTTTCTTCCAGCCTAACTTGAGGACCAGGAACAATTTGTTGCTTTCAGTGATCACCATTCAGAAAGACTTTCAGTAGACTCTGGCGTTCCCCAGGGATCGGTGCTGAGGCCTCTTCTCTTTCTCTCGTTTTCCGTTAAGGTTAGGCTTTGTGATGATAACTGTGTGTTGTACTCCGAAATAGAGAAGACAGAGCAGGAGCTGCTGAACCATGATTTGAGTCAAGTCGTAACCAGGTGCAAAGCTTGGCAAATCTCGATTAACATTCGGAAAACTGTTTTATGTCGATTACATGCAAGACGCATAAACTGAATTTTCCATGTGCAACTAATAACATATTGCTTTCCGAAGTAACCACTTACAAGTATCTCGGACTCTTGATCACTAATAACCTCACTTGGACAAAGCAAATGGCTAAGTAATAGCTACCGCTAATCGCAAGTTCTCTCTAAAGAGAGCTTTGAGACGTTCTACACCTTCTGTACGACTACTTTGATACAAAACTGTAATTATGCCTACACTAGACTATGCATGCATTATTTAGGACCATTTCAATAAAACTTCCGCTAATAAGCTCGAAATGCTGCAAAGAAAAGCAACTGGCTTCATTTATAATTCATTTAGACGTACGTCAGTGACAGAACTCTTAACTAAAGCGGACTTGCCTCCATTAACGCAAAGAAGCCGTGTGACAGGACTAAAATTTCGCTTTAACTCTATAAGTGCCGCTATAGGACAGATCCCACAGAAATAAATTCCTTTTCATCTGGTTACGCCATTATTCAAAGACATAGCCACACAATAACCCTATTCACCACATGCAATAACTATTTTAATTATTCTTTCTTTACACGAACAGTATTTGAATGGTATCTCCAAACAAATGAACATGTTCCAAAGTCGGCTATGTCGACAGTTATTTCAAGTATTTAAAAATGTATTGTCTATGCTTATTTTCAAAAAAAATGTTCAAGCTGCGTTAACCTAATTTGTTCCTGTGATAGTTTTGTGTTAACAATGTTGTGTACAATTATCTTTATCCGACCCTGCTGAAATCGCCATCGGGGATGCCAGTATAAGCAAAAATTATTAATAAATAAATAACTTGACCAACCACTCCCCGTTAATGTTAACCAGCTCTTCTGCCCGGCGGAAAAGAAAATACTTTCCACACCTAGCAAGAAAAAGTGTTAGCAAAATTGGTAATCAGCCTTGTCGCAGAATAAAAAGAAATTTTTGAGGCAGTCGGAAAAATCTGTTATCATACCCAAAACAAGTGAAGCTCATTATAGCAAGGTCTTGGCAGTACCGTTCAATGACACTGCAAGACCGTCATAGAAATACACTCTGAAACATCAGTATATGATTGCTTCCATTCATTATTTTCTCGTAGCAAATCTAGCAAAAGCAATTAATTCCGGCGAGTTTGCTTTGGCTCGCGCTGTTAATCTAAAAAATATGTTCTCTATGTCTGCACTTCACCTTAACACCCTCTCATCTGGCAGCACAGAGGACGACGTTGCTTTTCTTCTGAACGAACTTTCGTTCAACTTCATCGTTGTCATGCCGTCTCAGACATCGTACCAAGATAGATGCAAATTGTGGGAACTGCCTATATACGAAAGTTTCTTAATCGTACAAATAGGCGTGGTGGTCATGTCGCTCTTTATGTCCCTTCCCTTAAGCATTGTCATAATAGTACAGAATATAGTACGATAACTGGACTATGAAGTCTTACTACTACGAAGCAGGAATGAAATAATGCGTTCTGTATTGTCCCCCTATTGGTAACTTTGTACCCTTTACGACCTATTTAGAAAATTTATTAGAGTATGCTTCAGAATAGGAATGTCCTCTAATTTGTGGTGGTGGTAGAGCAGAGCCCTGTTCGAGTTTTTAACATGCTGCCACTCTCTTCTGGTTACGTCAACCACTAACTAGAGTAACCTTGTCCATCTCTACTGCATTAGACTTCTTCATGACTAATATTGAAGCTGGTATCTACAGTATGGGTAGAATACACTGACAAACAGCTGTGTTCTTAAAAGTCAAGGTCAGCTCTCAGAGCTCCCATTCAAAGCTAGTAAAACGTAGCATTTTTTGTGTATGCAGTTAGCCTTGGAGAAGTCTAACCTGGCTTGGCAACACAGCATAACCAAGCATAACAAAGTTATCGCTTGCATAACCGCGCTTAGGGAACCTAAGCTGCAGCCATTTTTTTTCAAAAGCATTCGAAAAGCTAATTATTGGTCGAATACTGAAGCTTTTTTTTGTGATGTATGACAGACAACTGGGGTTTGATGTCTCAGAGGCCAATGCAGAAAGCAGACGGAAGACGAAGCTGACGAAGTTAAGTTTGGCGCTCACGAACGCTTGACCACTGAGCTGCGGAGTACTAACAAAAATTCTGGCCGTCCACATTTATTCCTTGATTTGCTTTTTTACACTTGATGGAGGTGACGTCTGTTCTCACCCTGGAGCTACGGGACCTTACGGACCTACAGACCTGAGGACCTACGCCCCGTACCAGGCTCTACCACGATGACTGACACCCCGACACAGCCTGGCCAAACTGTTCTCCCCGCCGCTGTCGTCTGTTCCGGTCCCGTACGTCAGCGCGACCCTGCGATCTTCAGCGGCACGGACGATACCGACGTAGAAGACTGGCTCGCCTCCTACGAACGCGTGAGCGCTTACAACAAATGGGATGACGTCGTTAATCTCACGAACGTCATCGTTTATCTGACCCACGTCGCCAACTTGTGGTTTCGCAACCACGAAGTCAACTTTTCTACATGGGATTTTTCTTGCCCAGCTTGTCGCCTTGCTTCAGCGCTTCCACGCGTCCTTCGATTCACCCTAAGACACCTTGGGTCGTGCAACAGCGGTTCGCCACCATAATATCAACACTCGAACACATGGCCCCTTGCGCCAGCGCCCTTACCGCGTCTCCTCCGCTGAGCGCCGCATCATTGATGAACAGGTGAGCGACATGCTCCACCGTGAAGTGATCCAGCCCTCTCACAGCCCGTGGGTCTCTCCGGTTGTGCTCGTCAAGAAAAAGGACGGTTCGATTAGATTCTGCAAAGACCAGCGCCGGCTAAACAAAATTACTCGGAAAGACTTCTACCCCCTGCCTCGTATAGATGACGCGATTGAGTGCCTGCACGGAGCGAAGTACTTTTCTTCATTGGATCGGCGCTCTGGGTACTGGCAGGTACCGATGGCCGAAGCTTATCGCCCGAAAACAGCGTTCATCGCGCCCGATGGGGTGTATGAATTTATTGTGATGCCCTTCGGTCGCTGCAACGCGCCTGCAACTTTCGAGCACATGATTGACATCATCCTACGTGGGCTGAAGTAACAAATATGCCTCTGTTACTTTGACTCTGTTGTCCTCTTCTCCCAGGATTTTCTGTCTCATCTGCTTCGTCTTGAGTGTGTCCTTCGATGTATCAGCGACGCTGGCCTGCCGCTTAATGTGAATAAGTGTCGCTTTGGCGCCCGACAACTGACTTTCTTAGGCCACGTTGTGTCCAAGGATGGTGTCCTTCCAGACCCTGCCAAGCTCCGAGCAGTTGCCGATTTCCCGAAGCCCACCTACCTGAAAGAACTTAAAACATTTATTGGACTTTCGTCGGTTCGTCAAGAATTTCGCTGCCATTATCGTCCCCACTGACACAACTCCTCTTCTCACTGGCGGCCACGACTTACCGGACTGGTCTACTACATGCGACGATGCTTTTGAAACGCTGCGCCGTCTCTTCACCTCCCCTCTGATCTTGCGCCATTTCAACACTTCCGCCCCTAAAAACCTCCACACGGACGCCAGCGGCATCGGTCTCTGTGCCGTTCTTGTTCAGCGGAAACCCGGCTTCAATGGGTACGTCGTTGCTTATGCAAACCGTGCCCTCATTAAAGCGGAGACTAATTATTCTGTCACGAGAAAATAATGTTTGGCGAATATTTGGGCGATTACAAAGTTTCGCCCTTACTTATATGGGCGCCCGTTCGCTGTCATAACAGATCACCATGCCCTTTGCTGGCTGTCTTCACTCAAAGATCCTTCCGGCCGCCTCACTCGTTGGGCATTTCGTTTACAAGATTACGACATTCAGGTGATTTACAGCTCCGGACGTAATCATTCCGATGCTGACGCCCTCTCACGCTCTCCGGTGTGCTCTGACCTTGACGAACCCTCTATTTCCAGCCTCACACCTTCTCTTAATACCATTGATATGGCTTCTGACTAGCGCAAGGATCATTGGCGCTTCTGTTCTGGATATCTTAGCTAACCAATCAGCGCGCCCCCTTTGTAGAGCACTCCGTCCTCAAGCCCATCACTTTCTCGTGCGTGACCAGCTGCTGTACCGCCGCAACTACCTAACAGATTGTCGCAAGTGGCTTTTCATGATTATACAGCATCTCCGCTCCGGCATTTGTGCCAGTTATCACGAAGACCCTCAACGCGCTCATGCCGGTCTGCTGAAAACTTTTACCCGTCTACGTCTTCGGTATTATTGGAGAGGAACGTACCGTTTTGGTCCCTCAGTACGTCCGCTCTTGCTTGGAATGTCAGTGTCGCAAGGATCCACGACAGCACTCAACTGCTCCTCTGCAAACTTTACCTTGTCCTGCCCGCCCTTTCGAATGTGTTGGAATCGACCTTAATAGCCCTCTTCCTAGCACTTCCGCAGGGCACCGTTAGATCATTGTCGTCATAGATGATCTCACGCACTATGCAGAAATTTCCCTGTTACCAGCTGCAACGGCCTCCGACGTAGCCGGTTTCATACTTCAGAAGATCATTCTTCGCCACGGTGCGCCTCAGGAATTGCTCAGCGATCGAGGTCGTGCCTTTTTGTCCGGCGTCTTGGAGGCCCTTCTCCGGGATTGTGACATCGTTCACCGTCAACATCTTCATACTATTCCCTGACGAACGGCATGACCGAGCGCTTTAACCAGACCCTCGTCGACATAATATCCAAGTACATTCCATCCGATCACTGAAACTGGGACCTCATTCTACCATTCGTTACCTACGCTTACAATTCTGCACCGCAATCAACTACTGCTTTTTCCCCCTATTTTCTTCTCTACGACCGGGAGCCATCTTCAATTATGGACGCCATACTCCCTTACCTTCCAGATTCCTCCAAATTTACAACCGTCTCTCAAGCCGCTGCCCAAGCCGAAGAATTCCGTCAACTCGCCCGTTCCTTTACTGCCACGCCTAGCACCGTAATAAAGGTACCCACGCTACTTCTACCTGTCCACCTGCTTACCTTCCTGAATCCTTAGTTTGGCTTTGGGTGCCCTTCTACAGCCCGGGCTAGCCTACAAAGCTTCTGAGCAAATACCACGGCCCCTATCACGTAGTTCAATAGACATCTTAAGTTATCTCGTCGAGCCCCTCATGCCTTCGCCTGACCATCGCCGCCGCGGCCGTGAAATTGTCCACTTCGATCGCCTGAAACCCTACTGCAACCCCGCTATCATCTTGTGCCCATAGGCCGCCAGGATGGCGCCTTTTCACGCCGGGGGTATGGTAAGACAGACAATTGGGGTTTGATGCCCCAGCCGCCAATGCAAAAAGCAGGCGGAAGACGAGGCTGACGAAGTCTGGCGCTCACGAACGCTTGACCACTGAGCTGCGGGGCCCCTACTCTTCAATGTATTCATTCATGATATTATTAACATAGACAACACCATAGGGTTTGTTATGTATACCTAACAAGCCACTGTTTGTCTCTGGCCCTGAGGTAGAATATCTCATAGCGAAGAGTAACATCGTCTGAGAAATTTTATCAGCCTAATCGCGCTTCAACAGTCTTCAGTTAAATGCAGCAAAAATCAAAGCAAAAGCATTTCGTGCTATGAATAAATTTCTGCACCAGAAATATGAGTTGAACATTGAAGGTGAGGGCATTGATATTGTTAGCGAGGATAAAACATTAGGAATGTATTTTTCGTCGAACTTGGATTGGGGATGACCATATTGACCACCTCTGCAAAATTTTACTTCAGCTGCAGGTGCACTACCATGATGTCGTGATACTTTACTTCTGAAATGCAAAGTTTAAATTTATTATCCATTGTTCCAAATACAATCAAATTTTTTCTAGTTGGGTGTGGGTTACAACTAGAAAGAGCAGTATAAATATGTTGTTCATACTTAAAAAAATTCTTGTTGCAAACTCCTAAGGTTCGATACGAACTGTAAACGCCTTCCAAGCACAATCCATCATCCGTGAAGATAACCTATACGAATTTTGTTTCTTACAACTAGTTTACTTTTCACCCACCCATGTTAAAAATAACTTATCAACTTTCGCATCCTGGAAATTATCCCAGGCTTTGATAGATCCACGAGACCAGAATGTATGGGCCATACCATTTTTTCTTATAAACTAAATGAGTGTTTGGATCATAACGTTCCCCGTAAAATAAATGAATTTCAACACACTTTTCTTAATAAAGAAAAATTGTGGAGCGACTCTATAAAATTGTGAATACTTATGTACCGTTAATTTATTTGTTATTACTATTATTTCGTCTTTTGTTTAGCAAGTCACCCTTCTCAAACTTATTTCCTCACCGTTTGAATGCAAAGCCATTCTTAGTTTCCTGTTTACTTTTGTCTCCATAAGTAGGAGTTTTTTTACTTTGTACCTTATCATTGCCTTTTTTCTGCGTATAGTACTTCACAATTATTGTTTTGTGTTGACTGATGGTTTCAAGTAGTTCTCGCATGCTGTACGCTATGCCTTGTATTTGGTTTCCTAGACCTAGTCAAGCTACACTAGCAGCGTTTATCAAGGAAATCATCTAGAAATTTGTGTTGAATAAATCTGAATTGAATAGAATTGAGGTACGCTAGCATAAAACTCAAGCTAGGAGTGACCTCATTGATGAAGCGTTGGATTGTAGGAGCAGCGTTCCGCAGCTTATGTATTGAAGAGACCAAGCGGTGTTACAATGGCTGTCCTAGGGATGTCCACAGGCCCTACAGGGATCTGATGGTAGGCCTTCAGCACGTCAGTCTTAGAAAATATTACAATGCCATGCTAATTGGCCTCATAGTTGTGAATATGAGGGAGGCGATATCGATCCGGGACGATGCCGGTGTTCAGGGCACGATCGTTGCCACAAGGGCTCCAAACGCCGGGGTCACGTGTGGAGCGGCAGCTCGTTTTAAAGCTCGGCGTGCCGGGTCGCCTCCTCACGGACCGTGCGACTTGCTTTATGTTTTGAGAATTTCGGCATTCTTTCGGCATTCGGCACTCTACCACGTCTGTCAACCACCCTCAGTGCAACGGACTCGTGGACCGGGTCAAGTACCCTGATTGACATACGGGCGGCCTACGCGGCTCCTTCCCACGCCAACTGGGACCGCATTGTTCCTGCCGCAGCGTTTACTGTCAACACCGCAGCGCACTGAAATGAAAAGCGTAATGAAATCCAAGCGCGAATGCACACGTCGTAACTACGAAGAAGCTGTGTGCCCGTGGATAACTGATCATATACTTGCGGTTCTAAAGAAAAAAGACTCCTTCTATCACAAATGGAAGCAAAACAAAACAAACAATTATTATCACGGTCAATTCAAGCTTTATAGGAATAAGTCTGTTACGATGATGAGGAGAGCGAAAAAAATGTATTACAGTAATTTAGTCACGAAACCTGGCCTTGACTCGAAACAAGTTTGGAAAATTGTTAAGGACGTCACAGGACTTGGACCCAAGAAACGCGTTACCCCTAACGACCCCTCCGTACAGGTAGTCAATGACTTTAATAGCTACTTCTCTAATGTTGGTGAATCTCTTGCAAACCAGTTCTCTTTTCAGTCCGCCTCCACTACCCTACCCAGAGTTGTCCACACCGATTTTAATCTAAATGCAGTCACTGTCGAGGAAATTAGATCTGTAATAAGCGCACTGCCAGTTAATAAAGCGGCTGGGCACGACAGTATTCAGACTGCAGTTTTAAAGCATAATATCGACATTCTGTCCAACCCACTATGCCATATATTTAACCATGCTATAGAGACTAGTTGCTACCCAAACATTCTAAAAATCGCGAAAGTTGTGCCTATTTATAAATCTGGAGACGAAAACAACCCAAGTAGTTATCGTCCAATATCTGTACTAAGCATTCTAAATACTCTTTTTGAGAAACTAATTGCCATTCAACTAAAAATATTCCTAAGTCAGTATAACATCATCTGTCACCAGCAGCACGGTTTCGTCCCAAACAGGTCGACCTCTACAGCCGTTCTAACGCTTTCCCAGTTGATAAATTCAGCTCTTAATAAAAACGAAATCGCAATTGGTATATTTTTAGACCTGAAGAAGGCGTTCGACACTGTATCACATCCAATATTACTGAGGAAACTAGCCGCCTATGGGATTGTTGATGACACACTGCAATTTTTCACCAGTTACTTATCAGGTCGACAACAGAAAGTGGTAATTAACAACCTTGAATCTACATATAGCTATATAAAATGCGGAGTACCCCAAGGATCTGTCCTGGGGCCTCTACTGTTTTCCATTTATATAAATGATCTTCCAGGTTCAGTCTCGCTTTCGCAGGTTCTCATGTATGCAGACGACACGGCCCTCATATTCACAGGTAAATCGGTTTCTGCGATGCAAGACGACATGAAGCAGGATTTAATGACTGTTTCCAACTGGTTCAGTAACAATAGATTAACATTGAACGTTGCGAAAACTAAATATGTCGTCTTCCATACAAGAAGAAAAAACGTCGATTTTAACCATATTAGGATTTCCTTGAACAATTGTATAATCGAGTCAGTTCCTTCATTTAAATATCTTGGTGTTATCTTTGACAATAACCTTAACTGGAAGAATCAAGTGAACAGCGTTTGTAATAGAGCTGCGTTTGGTTGCTACGTCCTTATTAAGGCTAGACAATACTTTCCTCGCAACATATTACGAAGCTTGTACTTCTCATTCGTTCATTGTCATATGAGTTATTGCTGCGAATCATGGGGCCACACATACTCAACTTATCTCACACCTCTGCAACGGTTACAGAAGCGAGCACTAAGGATTATAACATATTCTCCATTGCATCATCCAAGTAACAACCTGTTTGAAGAAGTTCGAGTACTAAAATTTTCCGCCCTACGTGACTACAAAATCTCCCTTCTAGTAAACTGCATGTTAACAACTAACTCTCCACTCCCGATGAGCTTATTCACTTTGCCTGTTCGCAACACAAGACATGCTGCCAATGGTAATTTTAATCTTCCGATCCATCACAACACATACGGTGAGAGATTAATTGAGTTCATTGGGACGAAAGTCTGGAATACATTGCCATTGGAAATAAAGCTTGCCAGAAATTTTAAACTATCCTCTAAATTATATTTCTTGCATAATCAAGTAATCATGTGATTTCCTTTTTGTGTTTCTGTGTTTCTTAAAATGCCGGTGGTGTATACCTTCCTTGTACGTTTGCCAAAATGCCTTGTTTTTGCATGCGATCGGACACTGGATGCTTTTGCTGTGTTAATTCGCTGTTTTCATTTTTTTCTCACTTTACATATTTATGTGGTTGCCTAAATGCCTAAATGACTTGATTTGTATTGGACCGGACACTAGCCATGTAGGCTATCGGTCCAAATATTTTGTACAATTTTTTTTTGAATTATGAAATAAAGCTTCCAACACGGGTGACGCCATTCTCTGTTGTCTACGGCATAACACCCGCAATTCCTCTCGACACGCAGCTCGGCCTGCCCCGCCCTGATACCTCTTCAACGAAATCTGCCCGCTGCTCTCGTCTCGCCCGCCTGGATGCCCGGCGCAACCTCCGACAAGCTCATGCAAGGGCGCAGGCGTCCTCAGCAGCGAGGGCGCTACCTGTTTCATCTTTTCTACCCGGCGAGCTGGTCCTTGTTCGCAGCAAATTCCGTCACACTGGACGTGCCGCCAAGCTCCTTCCTCGGTACTGGGGCCCTTACCATGTCGTTGCTCGGCTCGGTGCGACCTAACGTCTTGAAGATTTGCCTGAGTATCGCCAGCGCGGAGTACACGGAATCTTTCCGGAGCACGTTTCACATCTGAAACGATACGTCTCTGGCACCTCCGGCATCACTTGTGGCTGCCGTGCCCACCGGCTGGCCTGCCCAGATTCGCCATGGTCTGACTTCGGACTTTCATTGGACTTTCTTGCACCATTTTTCCTTCCCCCTTCCCCAGGTGGGAAAATATAACGGGATAGAGCGTCCGGCACACAGCCTACTGCCGTCCGGATGCCCTGCATCGATGAAGAGGAGGTGCGGAGGGAGCGCTAGGAGCGAGCGCGTGAAAGAGAGCGATAAAGAATCACCGCGGCCGGTCGTGTTTTTCCTTGTGTCTTGCGTCCTCTTGTGGATTTATCTGGACGAGTTTGCCGTCCCGCTACAATATGCAGCGCTGAAGACCAACTGCTGGACGACGGCCGAATGATGCCCAATTGCGCATACGGTTGAATTCGTGGCGGGCAATGGCAAGGCGGTCGCCAGCCAGACGGCGAGGCCGGCAGAATATTGGGAGACCCGTAGTGGCTATGGAATGTGTGAGGGCATGGCGAACGCGATGCTCGAGCTTGCCGGCTCTCATGACGGCAGGAAAATTGGCCAGAATCGCAGCAAACGCTACGGATTGCAGCTGCGGAGCAGCTTGTGTGATAGTGGTGGCCAGAGGCGAGGATGTCGTTCACGAACAAGTGAGTCGTATGGTTCACAAGACGGCGAAGTTGGAGGTCTAGAGCCAAGCCAAAGGTGACGAGGAACTCCACGCCAAGAATGGCGAACCGTGCGTCCGCGATAATACAAATCGTACGGAAAGTGAAGCATGTGCCCAAATCAAGGGTGACAGACCGTAATTGCGGCCTGGGAGCTGTTCACCATCTACAAAGGCGCTGTTGGCACAGCGCGTTGCCGGTCCAGTCGGGATGCAAGCATGACACTAACCTAGGCACCGGTCTTCACCAGTAAGCGGCATCCCTAGATCCTTTCGGTGACGTAGAGTAGGCGGCTGGGTGCAGAGCCAGAATGACGCCGCCATCAATGACTCACCGGTACGTGTCCCGACCGCAGGCAAGGCTGCCGGCACTGGCTGGCAGCGGTGCCGAACTACCGGTGGTACCAGCAGAACGCAGCACGGCCTATGCTCGATCGATGGCTGGAACTAGAACGACAGCGCAACCGTCTTTGAGATTAACGTGGACAGCGGTGAGAAATTGGCGCTCGCAGTGCGGCAGCGGTAATCGCAAGCTGGCTGATTTTGTCCACAGTACTTCACTGCCGGTCGGCTAGGCTGGATGACAGGGCGGTCGAATTACCAGGCACAGAACATGAGCCAAAGCAGTCAGAGATATGATCAGCCAGCTCCACAAGCTTATCCATGTTAACGTCACCTGATGCGCTAGGACGACTGCGAGGTTCTGAAAAAAGCGCTGAACGAAGAGCTCGCGGAATAGCGGGCTGTTGATGTGCTGCGGGCGGTTTCCGCGCAGCTGTCGCATGCGATGGAGGAGCTGAGATGATCGACGGCAGCCAAGATGCTAGGAGCGGAAAAACGGCTGCAGACGGCTGCGCTCCGATATGGTCTTCCGGGCCAGAACCATAACGGTGAAATCGTATTAAGGGAGAAGAGGTCGGGCGTCTTCAGAACGTAGTCAAATTCTTCAGTCACCTCAGGGGAGAGGGTCGACACTACGCGTTGTAGAGTAATGTTCCGAATGTCGAACCAGCCCCCACTTGTGCGAAGCACGCGGCGAGGTTCCCAGGCCAAAATTGCGACAGGCGAACATGGACGCTTTCGATTTCCTCCGCAGCCGATTCAAAAACCAGGAACTTGGCGACGCACCCAGCGGTGAAGCGGCGTTGTCCGCGTCCATCACGTCGCGGTTGCCAAAACTGTAAAGCCACGGTCACTTATACCGCTACAAATTAGGCGGACTGTAACGCGGATGAAACAAACAGGCCGAGAACCAGGTGTAGAACCAATTTATTCTCCTTTGCTCATGGCTCCGCGCAGTGGCGAGCCATAGGGGGGGATTGATGATGGCGATAGCTCCGCTGCAGGCGCATATATTTCGCACGTGAAACTACAATAATTCAGCCTTGGGACTGCCAGATACAAATGTTATCAGGCATAGTTCTATTATGTAAAAGGGGCAATTAACAAAAACTAATTTCTTGTATGAAACTTGTCGTTACGAAACGAACTCTGTTTCTTTACTATTATGTCAATGCGGGAGAGTTATATGCTAAATAAAAAAAAACAAGGAAACTGTCCTGATCGTGACAGTACCCTCTACCTACGCCTAGCATTGAGAAGGGTTGCCTATGTAGGGGCTTCCGTCATCTCTAAGTATGGAAATCCACCATATTGCTTTGCCGATGCATACGTTTGCCCGGTTTGGGCATATTCTATCGCATCTGAGCTTTGGCCGATGGGTCTTAGACTATTCGATGGTGGCTGCACCTTACCCGCTATTCACAGCCGCTGCAGATATCATGCAGGATAGTCAAAGATCAAGCGCTCAGAGCTCCGAAGCGTCCATGTCAATTGAAGCCACGAGCTCCATTGTTAGCGGTTATTGTTCGAGCGGTGGTAGACATAAATAATTTCAATTTTTGTCTTTGCAAAAAATTACAAAATCAGTTTTCATTGAGAGGAATTAATCGACAAAACAGAAAGTTGGCAGAGAAACACACCACGTGCACGCTTGTTGTGTTCGTCTTCCAATGTCTAATTTCTGTCGCGCCGTTCTTGTCGTGAAACTATGTGTCAACCTGGTGACGCAGCGACTCGCCTGATATAAATCGCAATTTGCACATCAAGCACCGTAACTGTTTCTTTAACTTTTCCAACCTTCTGGAAAGGAACGAGTGTACATCCTCTTTAATTAATGGTACAGTCCAACGTGCTTGCTTCCCTGCCAACGTAGGGCTTCGTTTGTATCGTCAGCATTCTAAAATTCTCAGGAGTTCGAGGAGCCCTCATCCACACTTACAAGAATAGGACTCCTAGTAGAACTTGAGAGATCCAGCACAACGCTTAGAAGCAAATATTTTTATCTCTAAATATTTCAGCATGGCTATAATATGTAATGAAATGAACAGCCTTTACCATAGCTATCTCTATAGAATTAAAAGATCTCGGAAAAAGTTTTGCGATCTTGTTGCCCTGCGCATAGACCACTACTGTATAAACGCAGCAAACGCTTTATTTACTTCCAGATCAGGTGCCACTTACAACGAGAAGGAAATATGGCGACGCTGAACTCAATATCTTATTTGTTTTTCAAGCAAACTCATTGCTATTCGTTGCCCTCTGAAATGATGAAGCATTAGTTGCGTGTTTTAAATCAACTTAGGCTAGGTTTGCAGAGCTGCATACCTTTATGATTTTTTTTCTCTTAAGCGCTTTTGAGCCGCGTAAGGCAGTGGACTGCTTTAAGAAATGTGTACATATATCGCGAGGAAGATATTGGTCCTATTTTTTATCTCAAGGATCTAGTGCGTAGTGAAAAGAATACCGTCGTATGCTATTTATGTATTGTCCTCTCTCCCTGCGCTGTCAAGTCATACACTGCTCCACTTCATGCACTACATAGACATATCTTCATATCGTTGCAGTGTGCTCTGGGGCATGATCGACGCGCAAATGGACATTTTTCAGGTGCTAGAAATCTAATTTCTTCTATTTCAGACCCTTCAGAAAACCAGAAGCCGTTGTTACGATCCCCTAGATTTGTAGGGTGCACTGAAAAATCACATTCTATGCAGTTATTTTTCGGTGGTCTGCTACATATCCCGCCAATTTATTATGATGTCATAAACACCTTGAAAATGCCGTTTGTGGGGTAATGAGGCCTCATAAAAAGGTTGTTAGAAACGCTATTAGGATCAGCGTTAACGTAGAGTTGAGATAAACACCTTAAATCGAGCTAAATACTCTACACACCTAGGAGAAAAGAAGAACGAGGCAACGGTGCACAACCAACTGATATTTTAATGAAGGGAAGAGGAAAAAGAAAACGAGCACAAAGATGCACTCGCACATAACCAAAAGCAGTGAAAGGGCGGATAACAAAGCACAATGAACGCAGTGCAAGTGCACCATCTAAAACAGCAAATTCCTTCCGGTGAAGGTTGAAAGACGGCTTTGCCACAAACAAGTCCTTAGCCTTAGCGATATAGTCTTTGGCTGGTTTTAAGATGATTCAGTACCAACTCGCCCAGTCTTCAGCCTTGATAAGAAAAACACGTCGCTGTTTTTCTAGCAGTGAGGCTATGTAGTTTAGGAAACTTTCATTTCTGGATGGAACACCCTAGCAGCAATTACTCTATTCGACAACTTTCTTCGTTCTGCTATGTGACAGAATTTTTTGAGTGCGTGTTTCTCGCAAATTCTTGCTCATTTTTTGTGAGTTAAGGCGTTGCTAAGGGACAGCGGTTTTCTGACTGGCGCGAGTACAGCGTAATATGCCAGAACTCTTCGCAAGAGAGGGCGCAGAGCAAATAATTCATCACAATAAATCGCACCACACAAAAAGTTGCATATTTTCTATGCAAAGGTAGATTATATTGCGTAAAACACAATCAGCATTGCCACGAAATAAACACGTGAAATGATGTAAGCACTCACATTTCAACGGTAAGCTTTCTTTCGGAAGCGTAGCATGTAACTTGTTTGCACTCGTTTTCTGGAAAGTGCTTGTTTAGAAAGAAATATCTTCCGTATTGGCAAGTACCTGCAAAATTTAGTAATTACCTAATAAGGCATTTTGCTTTTCAAGACGACTGTTTTTATATTTTTACTAACTGGGCTATCTGTGGGGCCGGGAAAAAAGTAAAAGATTATTTTCACGCTATTCTTTCTAAGAATAATGCTACAAACAAAAATTTGTTTTCGGTTTAAACACAAAAAACGCTAAAACGCTAAGGCGCCCGTGTGCTGTGCGATGTCAGTGCACGGTAAAGATCCCCAGGTGGTCGAAATTATTCCGGAGCCCTCCACTATGGCACCTCTTCTTCCTTTATTCTTTCACTCCCTCCTTTATCCCTTCCCTTACGGCGCGGTTCAGGTGTCCAACGATATATGAGACAGATACTGCGCCATTTCCTTTCCCCCCAAAACCAATTATTATTATTATTATTATTATTATTAATATTAAACACAACGCGACTTCAGCAGGAACACGGCAAGAAAACCCCGAATCACGTTCAAAGCCACTGGTAGAAGGAATCAATCAATAGAATGTTATTTACGAGAAAATAGCTAGTTTAAAGCCAAACAGGAAGCTAATTTAGAAACAGAATAACCAAATGTAAGGAATATCATTAGGTGCCCACAGAAAGTTCTAGGAAATGCACATGACAGTTGGAAACGTAATTGCCCTGAACATTAGAAACAGAACTAGGATTCAATGTATCGCTTACTCAAATGAAAACTAAAGAAAAAGAATTTCTTGAAAAATAACCAGATAAGGTTAAAATGTAATGAGGCATGGAGTGGTTTAGAAAAAGTGTCAAGTGAAAAGCAATTAGGAGTAAAATTTACTTATTTTATTGCTAAAAAGAGACTAAGACAAACGGTAAATCAAGGTCAGCTAGAAATATTGTAAACATTCAAGAACGTGGAAATATATGGCAAAAAAATAACATTGATCATGGACACAAGTCCACCAAATAAGGACATAGTGGTTTCAGGGACCAGGTAGATATACCGTACATCAGCCATACTAGATCAAGGTAACCAAAGAAGACAACTGCGCGCTGCATACAAAGTTCCTAAGTGCTGGTGGAGCGGGAGAGAGCTTGAGATCTGTTCACCAAGCACAGAATGCCCAGGGGATTAGAGTAGAGACCGGCGAAGTTAAATGTACTATACCGTAACAGTTCAGGTCCAAAAACAGGGTTTAACAAAGAGAGTGTCACTAAAGTTTGAGGAAATGATGCAGCAAAGCTTTTCATTGCCAACTCTGCAATTGAGCATCGCTAAAGTCTAAGAGTACACTTTATATTCATTTCTGATTGTGACACCTTGCCGTGGAGGAGCAGTGCTGGTTGTATTTACTTGGCTATCACTGAAGTATTCAGCTTTTCGCAGATATGCGTTTAAAGTAGGACGCAATAAGCATTTTCTTGAAATACATACATAAGACTTTTTGCTAAAAACGGCAAAAGGCATTGAGTAGCAGCGAAGAAATTAAGATTTATTTGAGAAGAAAAGAATAACAAGGACATAGTGCAACCGGATGAAACCCGATTATGCCGTGGAAGCAAAGAGAGACCTAACGCGACCACAAATGCT
Source organism: Amblyomma americanum (assembly GCA_030143305.2). NCBI lineage: Eukaryota > Metazoa > Arthropoda > Arachnida > Ixodida > Ixodidae > Amblyomma > Amblyomma americanum. Next base: position 112,610 of record JARKHS020023417.1, on the reverse strand, counting down.
CAAAAGGCACTTTAGGCGAGAAAATATAAAATACAAACGTGTCTAGAGGTGTAAAGGTTTCCAGGTGCGAGTTTGTCAATGTGATTGTTTGTTGAAAGATATATAGCCTATTTAAATGGAAGAAAACTGAAAGAAATTTCATGAAGGATGGCGAAACTTAAGTTCCACCTGTTCTAGAGACAACTCCACAAATATTGTCGCTTGCTGCGCACAAGCACAGTTTTTCAGCACAAGATAAAACGGTATTACGAAGTCGAGGTTAGAATCACCCTTAACGCTTTTGTTTTAAAAAATGCTCGACTAGTCACGACCTACACATCGCACCGGTTATTTCTCTGCGGGCATTCAGTTCACTCTTCAGTCCCAACTTCCCAGCTTCTGAAACCTTAACCAGAGCAAAATAGGCCAGGAATAAATCTTGGCGCTGGGTATAATAAAAAGCCACGCCACACCTAAGAGCAACAGGCAACGCGCTTGTATGGCACGTTATCCGCTCTGACATCGCCTTACGTTTTGTGTTTTACATGCAAACGAAAATCGTGCCATGTTAACGCTGTGTTGTAAGAATTCCTAAGCTGGGCAAAATCTTGCGCTTTGTGTTCCTGGTACCGACAATTCCTAACAATATTTTCATGACGTTGCTACTACTTCATATCTTCATTGATTTCCATCGGCAGTTGATTTGTGGTGTTTAAGATATAAAGCAATACACGGAGTATGAGGGGCGCCATACTGGAGGTCTCCGGAATAATTTAGTCATCTGTGGTTTTATTCGTGTGCAAAGTACAGAACATGAGCTTAGTTAGATTTAGAGTCTACAAAAGTAGGACTGCCAACGAAGTGATTCGATTATATCAGAAGAGCATAGCAGCCGACGGCCGAAGCCACTACGACGGTTGACATTGGTTTGCGCATAATAAACGGCGTCTATACACGCGCTTCAAGCCAGTTTGCCCTAAAAATTAGGTGTGCTTTCACTGCGGCGTAGATGCCATTTCGTCGGCACATAAATTGGAAGTGTGTATTTTATTCATGCCCTCTATCCACCTCAAAAACTGGCATCATGGCAATGGAACCCTGTCGCGAAGAAAGGGCTTCAGTCATCGGCCTGTGCAAAGCTCTTGTGCAAGCTTTCGCTTTCTCTAAGCTGCGCCCTCTCTGTGACCTCAAACTTCGGTATCGATATATCTCGTTGGCATCCTCTTTCAATTGCTGCGGTGGACGTGCCACCTTGCCAAGTAAATGAAGTGTCTGCTATATCTATTCTGCGCTTCTTACCTTTTACTTTAACCGCTGTTCTGCTGTTTTCCTATTATAATTTATTTTCTGTTTTAAGCTATATTATATTGGTTTCTCTTAGAGTTCGTGCAATTTCTTATATTCTGCCTTTGTCTCTTCAGCAACCTAGTACTCGCCTGTTCCTCTCTACTGCTGATTAGTAAATTAATGCAACATCATTAAGGCTCCCGGTCTCCGGAAAATCCGGCGTCGTCCAAGTCGGCGTACCCGCTGCGGTGGCTCAGTGGTGTTACATTCGGTGGCCCGACCGTCTGGGTTGGCAGCGTCGTCGGCAAGGTTCACCTGCTGGAAGCCATCACTAAGCTTCTTCGAGGTAGTGCCGAGCCACGCGATAAGAATCGCTCCCACGTTCCCGACCCGAGTACAACGAAAAGCGTCGCCCGGGCAGACTCTGGGCGAAGCGGAGAGGCCACCACAGCGAGACAGCGGTAACTATTTTTCCCAAATGCCCGTGAATAAGCTGAGGGAACTAAGCGGCGTCATTTCCGGTGGAAGAAAGGCTGCGTGGGAAAATGGTGGTGGATTAGCGGTCGTCGTCCGCCAGCCTTCGCAGGCTTCGCCAGGAACGAAGCGACCCTTCCGGCTAGTGGACCCGGCCATGCGTTCTTGTCCGGGGCGTCGACTGACATCTAAAGAACAGGTGTCGGCAGTGCGTGGAATCTTTCGGCTGGCTACGAGATCATCTCCCTCTGCCGTCGACGTAGACACCAGGGCATCCTCCTCTCTCCCTGACTCGGCACGTGACGAGGGCGTGTCCCTGTATGCGGTGGTGCATCTTTGTGCGTGATAATATAAGATAGGCCACTCCCACCCTGCCGGAGACGTCCTCAACATGGGGAATCTTGGAACCAAGAACTGTATAAAACTGGACAGCGAGTGCAGTGAAAATCGTGCTCCTCTTCTGTGCTCCCATGTAATGCTCAGTCGTGTTCCCTTTTGTGTGCTCCATTTAGGGATCAAGCTCCCTTTTAAGGCTCCTTAAGCCTCCTTTTAAGAACCTTTTTTCGGAGAGAAATTCCTTTTGACCTCTACCTATGTAAATACTTTAAATAAACTCCCAAGTCTTCCTCCCATCATCCGATTCCTTTACTCGTCGGCAGTCCTGTCCTGGTGGTGGTGGCGGTGTTTGGAGCAAGCGTCGTTCCTCACCCGTGGTCCCGTCGGGAGCTACTCTGAACCCCACATCCAACAACTGGTTGGCAGCACTTGGGATGTACCGGATTGCATGATGCTGCAACTGTGGGTGAGTGCTTGGATTTTGCTTTGGATCCTCCAGGCTTCAAATTCTGGGCTAAAAATTTGAACTGCTGCTTGATCAGGTGTATGTCTGTAGCACAGGGGTAGTCGCTAAGAATCCTCATGAGCGAGCAAAACCAATATTTAAAGGCAGCGACCGTGGACCTGATGAGCTTGTCAAGGGCAGAACTGTGGTTTTTGTGCGATGAGTTAGGAGTGGATGTGGAGGAAATTATACAAAATCGGATATTATCAAGGCAATCAAAATTTTTGAAACATAGTTAAAAGATGTTTTCGAAATTGCTTGAGATAGCACGCAAAAATGGGCAGAAAACAGCAGCGCAAAAGAGCTGAGGAAGCTCAGAGACAGAAAGAAGAGGCAGAGCGGCAGAAACAAGAGGCAGAGCTGCAGAAACAAGAGGCACAGCTGCAGGAGCGCAAAAGAGTTTTCAAAAAGGCTATGCAGAAACTAGCAGCAGGGCTAGAGCAGGTCAAACCTGAGGCTAAGAACAGGCGTCTCTGTAAAAGTATCGAAGGCGAAAAAGGGTGGAACCCTTCCGGTCTGGAAAATTGGGGTAACTTCGAGTTGTGGAGTCACTGCGGCGTCAGGGAACGAGTTGTGGCTAACTCTGCGAAGCTTGCGTATGAAGTGTGTGGAGCTGCAGATGGGTTAAAATGCAGTACTGAGAGCCAGGCTGAGGAAGAGGACGAGAGCCCAACTCTAGATGAGCAGTGCATTCCTGAGGAAAGCACTGAGTGCGATACGCAGGTGGTGGAGGAAGAATTTCAAGGAAAGGAACTGCCGAACTCAGGGACAGAAAAAGGTCTGTCTGTCGGCTGTGTGGAGCTGACACCGCGCTGCGAAGAGGACAGTTTAAACTTGGACGAGCCCAACTTAGGGGCAGTAAAAAGTTCGCCTGTCAGCTTTGAGGAGCTGACACTGTGCTGCGAAGGCGACGAAGCCAGTTTAGACTTGGACGGAGGCACCCGAGGTGCGATTGAAAAATTAGAAGCTAGTTGTGATGAGGAGACGCACATGGAACAGCCTAGGCGGAAAAAAGAAAAAGGGCAAGGACCAAGAAAAAAAAGAGATCAACTATCAGGCCCTAAATCTCGATGCTCCGACGAGCGCTAACAATAGCCCAGATAGAAATGCGGCAGAAGGAATAGAAAAACCCTCCCGCGTTGGGTCTGGTAAACTTGCGGCGGCAGTAGGTGGTCAGACGACGTGCGCGGATAATTCTAAACCTGTCCACTGTAACAGAGACGGAAGACCGCATCTTGCAAGCAGAACAAGAGCGGCGTTTTTCAGGGGCATCGGCCTGCGGGAAGACCGAGACCACCCCGAATTGACAGAAAGACACTAAAAAAAAAAGCCAAGCGGCCCGAAAGATCGCAGGCCTCGAGAAAGCGCGGGCCTCGAGAAACAGAGACCGCGTAGGCAGGCGGGTTCCATGCGTGCACTTGAGAAGGATGGGTGCTTCAATTTCCGCACGGGATTTCGGGAAGCGCGCAGGGCGAAAGCGTAGCCGAGCTTACATGGGTGAGAACGAAGGGTAGCTTTTCGAGCTGGACGCGGTTCGTCGCCAGGAGTCGGTTCCTGACTTTGCATGCTCTCCAGAGACCTTCTGAGCGCGCCGAGATGGCGCGGAGATGACAGTAGCGGTTAAGAACGGCGGTTTTCAGTTGCCTTTTGTGAAGAGTTGACAGCAGTACAATCGGTCAGAGCGCCACCCCGGCGGGCGCGTCTTAAAGCCTAATCCTTTCAAACCGGGAAAGATGAGTCAGCGTTCAGTCCCGCGTAACCATTCGAAGTAGCCGTTTTTTTTATTCCTCTTTTGTTTGGGGGCTGTATGAAAATCGGGAGGAGAAAGCTATGTCGTTTGCGGCTAAAGGTTTGGAGTCAATAAGATATGGTTGTACTTTCTCATAATTTCGACAGACTAGCTCTCCCATTAAGTTAGAAAAGTGTGTTAGAAAAGCGCTCGTCCTACGTCGTTCTTCTACTGTGTCTGTGTGTTTTTTCGGCGCTACTGTTTTCATTCCTGGATCGAAAAGTGTGTCAAGTTGCCGTGCTACCTACTGATAAGGACACTCACAGGAGTGCATCGAAGAGCCGCGTGGACGAGGCGTTGATTCATTAATTGGAACCGTTCGCGGCAGGCGGTTTCTGTCTTTCAATTTTGGACACACGTTTCTTTTTGTATGTTTAGCAGAAATCGGAGAACGAATTTGGTTGCGGGGGCCATAATGTAGGTACCAAACGATTGTCTCATTCACGGAAATGTAGCTAATGCATTTCAGAGGCAATGACAGTACGTCTATTTGTGCACACCTGAGTGCTTGTGTTTAGCGACGCATGGTTAGTTAGCTGATTGTGGTATTCCGAGGCTCACAGATTGGAATGAGGCTACAGAATTTTGTACAGTACAGCTGTAGCGGCTTTGTGTATACATGATGGTAACGTGGTATCGCATTGGAACAATGAGTTCAAAGGAAGCATCTCGCTTGAACGAGTAATGATTCTGAGGCGCAGTCGCATCTTTGAGAGTTCAACCGGAGCCGTTGATTCTCA